>JAECWU010000185.1:0-99962 GCA_018150985.1 Chymomyza costata
TCAAGATATTGAAAGGCAAAGCTCACAAAAAATGCTTATTTTTAAATAATTTTTCTCGTACTTTAACAAATTTTAGAATATTATTTACATGTTTTTAATTTTTAAGTGTGCCCCAAAATATGTTTTACTTTTTTTTCGCTGTGAAATTTTATTGAAATGCGAAACCAAAAATTTGTTTGAAAAATTTATTTGAAAAGTTGTTTTTTGTTAAACATAATAATTTTTTTTAAAGTTGATGAAAATACACTAAATCTTTTCTGTAATGCTATGTATTTGAAAAAGATTCTTAATATGAAAATGTATCTTGCAAAAAAAGGGAAGTGCGCTTGTATATACTCGTACGCTCATTTTTTGGAAGCCATTTTTCAGTTTTCCATTGTTAATACCCATATAACATAAACCATAAAACATAAATTCTATTTATTTATTTAAATAAAAAGGAGTTTGTGGTAAGCCTAGTATACGATACAGTTCTAAAATTTGGTTTTTAAATTTATGGTTAAGCCATGACAAAGTATCTATGCCTTGAAAATGTCAAGGTCATCCAGAAAAAAAGCACGGTATGAAACTAATCCACTTGTTCAATTCCCGACAACAACCCCACTACTATTTTGACTTGTTACAAAACAAGCAGCTCATATCGATTATGATATTAGCATGTAGCTGGTAATTGCTGGCCAGGACTAAGAACAATATACTATATACATAAAGCTCTATTCCAAACAATTCATACTTAACAACCATGCCACAAAAAAAGCGATTTGTTCTGCGTATAAAAATAAAACTGAAGTCAAGTTAAACCGAGGGAAATGTCTTACGGCTTAGGCCACGGTGTTGCCACTTGATTAAAATTTCTTTTGCTGCCGCCATTTTGAGCTCTTAAAAATATTCATAACTTGCGCTTAACATAAGTCAGTGTGTGTGTGCGTGTGTTTAAGAGTGTGAGTGAGTTAGTGGGTGTGTGTGAGTGTGGCATACAATAAAGCCAATCAGTGCCAATGAATGAGTAAGCGTGCGTGCGTGTGTGTGTGTTAGCGTGTATGCGTCTGTGTGTAGGAGTATTTGTATATGTGAGCACGCATAAATTGCTCACATGATATATAAACTGTGAGTTTTCTTTGCCGCTTTACGAAATATTTGTATGCCAACACAAAAAAGAAATACAAAAATGTCTAAAGAGTTTCACCCTTAACGCCAAGCTTCTTTGGGGGAAAAAAGAAAAGACAATTTTATGTGGCCTTTGCCTTGTTTTAAACAGCTTTATAAGGAAAACGTGAGGAAACGTGAAAAATTAAACTTTTAATTTTACAGCTACCGTAACAAAAGAGCGACGCAAAAGATTTAGACCTAATACAATTTCCGCCTCATTTTGTGCTTTTCATGCTATTACTTTTCTTCTTTATACACTGTAAGCAAGGGATGAAGAGTGCTCGAGATTTGTGGAAGGTATGTAACAGCCAGAAGGAGAAGATAGAGAGCATAAGTTTATAATAAGCGATTGAGCTATGCACAACTGTCGGTGTGGGCACCCAGATCTCAGAGAGAGCACCAGATTGAGGCATCAAATTTTCAACTTAATACTGTCCCATTTCTCCGGTGAGGAATTTTGCGTCTTAAGCCCAGACTATAAAAGCCACATACATATGTAAATAACTGTCAAAGTTATAGGCAAAAATCTATTAATTTAAGACCAGTTTCCCTAACAATGCATTTGTATACCAGTCTATATACCAGTCTATATATATGTCTATATACCAGTCTACTTCAATTAAAAATAAACCAGTGCCAATAATTTCTTATATAGACTTGTTTTAGCTTCACTAAAAATAAATCAATTTTTGTCAATAGCTCAAATATGTCTACTATAACAAATTTGGGAAAAATAAACTTTTTTTTTGACAAAGTGGCTACAGTGTATCCCACTATCGCACACCAGCCCGACTGATTCAAATATTTTTTAATTTCATTTATTGTGCCTGCTTTTTGTGGCGGTCCTGGCAGCTAATAATGAAAAATGACTAAATTGAGTTACAAGTTGAAATGCTGTTGCATTATAGCTATATAGCAGAGTTTAATACATATGTACAAGTGCATATACATATACCGTGTATGTATAATTGACTTTAAAAGCGTAGGCCGCGCATAAATTATACAAAAAGGCCGGCAAGAGCTGTGTTGGCCTACTGGGCGTATGAGTAACTCTGCCAGTATTTATTTCGTTACGCATACGCACAGTTGCTGACTGTGGCAGAACAAGAACAAAAATACAAAAAGAAAAGTAAAAAAAAGAAAACAAAAGTAACGAAAAAGCACAAAAAATCGTCATACTAGCTGTGAGAAGGTATCGAGCACAAGGACCTTAAGCGAAGATGTGTGGGATGTTTCGACATTTTCCTAAGTGAAATCTAATTGCGACAGCTCATTTAGTTCAAAAGGCTCTTGAGTTGCTTCTCCATTGTTTTTTTTTTTTTTTGGCTGTGACATAAAGAGACTCTCGTCTTAAGTGCCAAGATTAACAAAATATATATCTTGCGATTAGTCACAGCCTCTAATCAATCAATAAGACTGTGTATACTATGAGCAGATTTAGGGGAAGTGGTTAACTTGAGCTTGGTTTTTCTATACTACAATTATTTCTTAGCCACAGGAGCATATTTTGTGGTTTTTGTATATTTTAAAGAACTAGAAGAATAAGTCGCAAGCTGAAAAAAAAATATGGACTTTTTCGAGATTTTATTTTATATACGTACTTGGCAGTACAAATACAAGGAAGTTACTACTAAAAAAACTGCTTAAAAATCGAAAAATTCAAATTTTATATATTTGATTATTATTTGCTAGATCTTGACGTATTAGCCAAAAACAATTTGAGAATAGTACAATAAACTAATTGCTTTATTAGACCCAACTTTGTGCAATATTTCTTAACATATTTACTTTTAATTTTCCACTAAATAACAAAAAGGTCGCCAATTTTATGATTCACAACATCATTATGGCCATAAAATAAACTTCTAGTACATGCGTCCTTAATAAAGCAGACGTGTAGGACATGTTTATGTTCCGTACAATCTTGACTTTCACTATCAATTTCCGGTTCCAATGCAAATAAGCAAATATGAAACATAAACCCTATAAACACAAATGACTGGGCATATGTCAAGCCGGGGGTCAAAAAAAAGGGGAGAAAAAAAGAAAACAAAACGCTACGTGCAACAGCAGCAGTTAACCTTTTGACGTCATACATAATTGATGCTTTGTTGCTGCCAGTTTAGAGTAACAACAATACGGTTCACATTTATAGCACCAGCAGGCAAATTAAGTTTCAGTAACAATCACTAAGCCCATTAGTATTATGGCATTTGTGTACATAGAGAGAAAAAACGTAGTTTATAGTATTCAAATCAAGCTTTTCTGTACTTTTATCAAAACGAATCCGAAAATAATATTTAAGGTGACTCAAAATAGCAAAGAATAAAATATGTTTCGAAAAACAAAGTTAATTTCTCTTAAGCTTACGTATACTTGATTTCGTAACCCAGCTTTTATATGTGAGAGCATTTTTTGTTTGAAATATTTAAAATATATTTAACTTACGTATACTTGATTTCGTATTCCATATGTGAGAGCATTTCTTCGTTGATAAATTTAAAATATATTCAGCTTACGTATACTTGATTTCGTATCCCAGTTTTTTATGTGAGAGCATTATTTGTTTGAAATATTTAAAATATATTTAACTTACGTATACTTGATTTCGTATTCCATATGTGAGAGCATTTTTGTTTGAAAAATTTAAAATATATGTAGCCTACGTATACTTGATTTCATATCCCATCTTTTATATGTGAGAGCATTTCTTCTTTGATAAATTTAAAATGTGTGTAGCTTACGTATACTTGATTTCGTATCCTAGTTTTTATATGTGAGAGCAGTTCTTCTTTGATAAATTTAAAATATATTTTCCTTACGTATACTTGATTTCATATCCCATATGTGAGAGCATTTTTTGTTTGAAAAATTTAAAATATATATAGCTTACGTATACTTGATTTCGTATTCCATGTATGAGAGCATTATTATTTGAAAAATTTAAAATATATTATATGTGGCTTACGTATACTTGATTTTGTATCCCAGTTTTTTATATGGGAGAGCATTTCTTTTAAAAAAAATTTTAAATACAATATTTATCTTGCGTATACTTGATTTCGTATCCAGTTTTTATATGTGAGAGCAATTCTTCTATGAAAAATTTAAAATATATTTAGCTTACGTATACTTGATTTCATATCCAGTTTTCATATGTGAGAGCATTTCTTCTTTGATAAATTTAAAATATATGTAACTTACGTATACTTGATTTCGAATGCCAGCTTTTATATGTGAAAGCATTTCTTCGTTGATAAACTAAAAATATATTTAGCTTACGTATACTTGATTTCGTATTCCATATATGAGAGCATTATTATTTGAAAAATTTAAAATATATTATACTTAGCTTACGTATACTTGATATCGTATCACAGTTTTTATATGGACCAAAGGAAAATTTCCATTTTCAAAATTATTTTTGCAGGAGGTCTCTTTTTGCATTTTACAGTGTTGCAGCATTAAGTATATGAAATGGTTGTTTATGCTTTTTTACAAATTTTTAGTGTTTATATTATACAAGATCAATTTGTTCTTAAGAAAAAAAACTCAACTACTTAATAATATTTTTCTCGCTGTGTAATTTTATGAAAACCAGCATTCAAACGACCACAGCAGGTGTTCACTATCCCATTAGCCGTAAATACAACTAGGAATATTGCCCACATGCCCAATCCATGCTCAGAAACGGAGGGCAGTCACCAGCTTTTGAAAGCGAACGTGCCAAAGTTCCAAAGTTGCTACAAACTGTTGATAAAGGGGGAAGTGTAAAGACGATTGAGGGGTTGGACACAGTGACATGGAGCTTGCTGGGAATACTTAAAGCAAATATATTTTAATCGATTTGTTGCGTGTTTTGAATATTTTACGCAACAATTACCCAAACCAATCGATTGTATGCGTATTAAAGTCAAAAATAAATTCAAATATGTACTAACAAAGAATATTGATTTATTTACAAATTGTGTGCAAATATTATATATAAAGTTGCCTTATGTTGTCTTGATTAGTTGCACTTGATTGATGTTACAGCTCGAATTGCCAAAATTGGCAGTACTTATGTCATTGCTTGTTAACGAAGAGTTTTCATTCATTGTTCGGCAACAATTGAAATGCAATGCTCGAATACATTCAGAAATTTTGTTTTCATTTCGGCTTAATTCATAAATACAATTTAATAAGCATGGCTGCTATTAATTACAATATGCACGCAATCTGCATGCCACAGCCAATTGACGGAACTCCCCTCGCTCTCTCTCTCTCTATATTCAGCTGCAGCAGTCGCAGCTATGGCGTTGTTTCCGTTTCCGCTTACTGCTACACCGCCATTTAATTTTCAATTATAAATTTCAACCTTGCTCATCGGGCGTCTGTCAGCTCAGCCGACTTATGCCGCCTTATAAAACAATTAAGCAGATATACACTGCCTGCCACAAATTTACGCACACTTGCACTTACTAAAAGCAGATTTTGAATGAAAGCTTACAACGTGGTATTTCTCAGAAAAATTTGTAAAGTTCAGTTTAAAAAAAATGTAACCCAAATATATGTATATACAAAGATTATTTAAACTATAAAAATGGCTCTGTATTGAGTTAAAAAAGTTGTGGAAGTTTCTTGAGCCATCGATTTCTAAAAGATCTGTTGATAGAATGTTATGAATCATCTATAAATTATAGAAAGCCAAAGATAAGTTGAAAAATAATAAGAAAATACTCGATAAATTTTGTTTTTGATAAGAAAGTAAGGGGATCAGCCACTGCTTGTTTCGCTGACCAACAATTGGGCATCATTCTTTATTCGCATCAACTGAACCGAGCTATTTTTTTTCTGTACCAACCTCACTTTTTGATTCTTTACTTTTGTATTAATCTAAGGCTCCTGATTTCACGTCTTTTTAATTTTAATTAGTTAATAATTATTTTTTTCTCTTCCTACTTTATGTAACAAATTTTTTTAATATTTCGATGTCTTTTTTGTTTATTAGTACGCTTTAATCGCTTGCTCAGCAATAGGTAATAGGTAATAAAACACAACGCTCCGAAACTGTCCGCCAGAGGGCGCCAAAAACAAATGCTATCACTCTAAGTTTCAAAATTGATCGCAATAAAAACTTCGCCAAGAAAAAATTTCTCTCTCTCATTGGAGTAAAGCCAATCTTGTTAATATTTTTATAAGATGTTATCAAATTTGTTATATATTGAGGAAAATACTTTTTTGTGCTAAGGCACATACGCAGCATGCAAAAATTTCGCACGAAATGTCAAAACTTCATATAAAAAAAAATTTCCCACCACTTGGGATTTTTTTATTTACATGAAGTTTTGACATTTCGTGCGATATTTTTACATGCTGCGTATGGGTCTTTATACAAAAGTATTATCTGTATTACTATTGTACAAAAAACTACATAAAGATAAGATACGAGTATTTTTGCATAGTCCGAACACTTTTGAGCGCCAGTGTATGCGCATAGGTGTGCGTGTGTAAAGATATCCCACAGCCGCAAATTATGCCACAGTTTCTTCCTAAAAAAAAAAATCTTAAATTTCTGTCAGCTGCAACGGACACTTGCCCAAAAATCTGTTCCAACCCAAAGAAAAAAGAGCGGACCATATTTAGTGAAGCAATTGTTGTCACGTTTTTTTTTTTTTTGCCTTGTCCGCGGTCCAGGCGTTCATTGAAGTTTGAAATTAGAAAATCTCCACCCACAACTGCTTCCTTTGGTTATCGTCCATCTTTACCTGTTCGGGGGCGGGGGGTTTTCGTTTCGCACGGCTAATTTGACCTTTTCGCTGCCTGAACGAACTCGGGTCGCTTACGGGCGACTATCTTTAGTTCGCCAAATTATCATAAATTAATTACGTGAACCACGAGTTGACTTGATTATGAAGCGCAAAACTTTTAAAATACCGGAAGGCACATTTCGCCTGGTCTAATGATATACTCTTTACGTACTCTATTCTCACAAGGATTATAGGGGGGTATATGTTTAAAATGGTGAAGCTGAGTGTTCCTAAAGCTTTAAAGTTTCCCAAAATATTGCAGATTTTCGCCTTGTAAAAGAGTTTTCTTAATTATGCATAGATGGTTAAAATATCTTTTCTAGAGTTTTCTTACTAGAACCAGCGCTATGGATTCGGTGGATAAAAGTTCAAGTTTCAAATATCAGTTTTGTTTTTATCACTTACTAATTTTTAGGAGATGCATAACATTTTTTACTATTTGCAAACAAACAGCAGATTCTCATATTTACTATTCGTTTTTACTACTGGCTCCATCTAGCATAAATTGCTGGCGCCATCTAGCTGGCAATTCTCAAAAATGCCGCTGTTCGCTCATAAAAAAATTTTGTCTCTGCGCTTTTTTTCGTTTTTACTCCTGGCTCCATCTAGCATAAATTGCTGGCGCCATCTATCTTGCTCCCTGCGCTTTTTGCAATGCTGCGTACCGACCTTTAAACTCCCCCATTTACCGCTCTTATCTATCGATTACAAAGTTCCCGATAAACCAATATATACCCTGCTCAGGCAGGGTAACGAGTATCAATAACACTTAAAATAATGACTTTAAATTGCTAATTGTTGGGCTAATTGTTGTTCTCAAAATTGTATCTCTTTACAGGTGGTAGACACATACATACACCCATCACAAAAGTACCGCCATGAATGAGACAGAGTGTGAGAATCTCATTAAATCTGTAAAATGGACGGAACCAGCGAATCTGATCTCCTTGGCCATACTCGAATTTATAAATGTCCTGGTCATTGGCGGCAATTGTCTAGTTATAGCCGCCGTCTTCTGTTCGAACAAATTACGTAGTGTAACAAATTTTTTTATTGTAAACTTAGCTGTAGCGGATTTATTAGTGGGTCTAGCGGTGCTACCATTCTCGGCCACTTGGGAGGTATTCAAGGTGAGTAAGCTACACCTACGACTGTCGCTCGTAATCTATCGCTGACGTCATTTTATTTGCAGGTTTGGATATTTGGTGACGTCTGGTGTCGCATTTGGCTGGCCGTTGATGTTTGGATGTGCACGGCATCGATTTTGAATCTTTGTGCCATATCGCTGGATCGATACGTGGCAGTCACGCGACCGGTCACATATCCAAGCATCATGTCAACGAAGAAGGCCAAGTCCTTAATAGCCGGCATTTGGGTACTCTCATTTGTTATTTGCTTTCCGCCGCTTGTCGGCTGGAAGGATCAAAAGGTAAGCAAACAAACAATACTTACAAGTGACCTGATATGGCTAGCACACCCATGTCCTGTGCAATAAATTAAGACCTTTACTAAACTAAAACTATCAAAGGAAACAAGTGCAAATGGTACCAAAAAATGAAAGGAAAACAACTTCAGCCAAATTGAAACCTTGTCAACTAAGACAGTTTACACGTTCCACTTTTAAGCTGCGGTTGACAACAAAAAAGCTGAGCCCTCCTGAAGTTCGGGGTACACCCCGTCGCGTCTAGGCGCCAAGCTGTTTGTTGTCGCAAGCTTGACGGCTTTGTGGTTATGTGGACCAACCCATCCACAGCCCTTCTGGCCTAGACTCTCTGTCATTGACACCATTACAAGTTGAAGTTTTGCCAGCTAAACTGAGCACAGTGTATGTGACTGCCCAACCGCAACGGGTTGGCAGAGACTGCAATCTGGCTCATTTGTGCCAAAATTACCGTGAAACAAGAGAATAGCTTTCGTCCTTTTGTCCTTTTGTCAGTTGGCTTCTAATTTTACTTGACAACACCGTCAGGGCAGCTCAGTGCCTTGGGGTCTTCTTTGTGCGCCGTTTTTGTGGACATTGTCTCACTTACTCACATGCACCAAATTCTTATGTAATAGCAATAAGAATGATGTGCCGAACAACAACAAGGATTTGCAGGACATACACTAAGCTATACAAGACAACACAATTTATGACCAGCAATATGCGTTAGTACTCAGTTTGTTACGGCAGCGACGGCTTCTTGGGTTGGTTCCAAACAGCTACCACCGGGGTAATCAGATCCAAAGGCGATATGCTTGTTGTTTACGATGTGGCCACTGAATGATGTGTGCTTTATACTATTTGCCATTTGATATCTATTGGAGTTGGGAGCGAAAAGCGTTTTTAGATTCTTTTGGTTGCCGCTTTCTTGAAATTGTTTTCGTTTTCAAGGCATTTAACTAGACTACGTTATCATGCTGTAGGTATTAAGAGCTGAAGGAGAGTTGGGCGTTTGGAAGGTTTGGGGAGACACTTTGAAAAGTTGCTGGAAGGCACTGTAGTTGTAAAGAAGGAGTAAGAGTAGTAATCTGGGCTGCATAGTGTTAAGGAGCGTCTGGAAAAGTTGGGAGTAAACTGGTCCTGATTCTGAGCTGGAATGCGTCGGTGGGAACAAAAGAGATGTAAGTTATTTAGGTTTCATTGGTGTTCGAGGCCGAGTTATATAAGATTTGACCAGGTCAAAGGGACTAGAAGAATTGTGGGGCTTAAATATCAGGGTTGAGAATCTCATTTTAAATAAACTAGTTTTACTCGAAGCTTCAGCGAGGTTCTTTGTAGAGATGGATCCGAGGGAGATCTCGATGTGTTTAGCTTCGCTGTCATTTGATATCTATTGGAGCTGGGAGCGAAAAGCGTTTTTAGAGCCTTTTGGCTGCTGCTTTCCTAAAATTGTTTTCGTATTCAAGACATTAAACTCTATCACGAAAGATGCTGAAAGGCACTAAAGTTCTAAAGAAGGAGTAAGAGGAGTTACCTGGGCTACATAGTGATAAGGAGAGAAGTTGGGAGTAAGAAGTAAAGCTAGTTCTGGTTTTGAGTTGGAATGGGTCAGAGGATATTAAGAAGATGTAAATTTTGTGTTCGAGGCAGAGTTAGATAAGATCTGCCAAGGTTAAAAACAACAAAAGAATTCTGGAGCTTAAACATCAGATCTCATTTAACATGAATAAATTTGACTTGCAGGCTTAGCAAGGTTTCTTGTAAGGATGAATCCGGGAGACATCTCGATGGGCTTAGCTTCGCTGTCGTTTGATATCTATTGGAGTTGATTCTGAATTGGAATGCGGCAGAGGGAACAAAGTAGATGTTAATTTTGTATGATAGACAAGATCTGTCTAGGTCAAAATTGAGTACAAGACTTCATGGGCTTAAGCATCTGCGTTGGGAAGCTTATTTAACATAAACAAGTTTGAGTCGAAGCTTCAGCTAGGTTTCTTGTAGGATTCGATCTGTGGGGAGATCTAACTGCAGCGTAGACAATGGGATACTCCTAAGACAACGGAGGAAAGAAGTTTGTATTGAACCTTATTCATAAGCATAGCTCCTGCTGTTTAAAATCAAGTGTGGATACCCTTTGTGTGTAAGGAACGAGTAGCATAGATTGCTTGTGAGTTATTTTCTCAATCGAAGTCGAGGTCAATTTTTTGCTGAAATCTCCTGAATATCTGAGCTGCTTTTAGGGGCTTTCTCGTGGATTTTGGAGCCAGGTGTACCATATCTGTATTTTTCCAATTCAGTCCCTGGTTAAATTCCCTGCGGCCTTCTCAAATGCGTCGCTCATCTCTATTTTGACGATCGAAGTCGAGGTTTATTCTTTGCTGAAGTCTCCTGAACGTCTAAACTGCTCTTTGCCAAGATAAGGAACAAATATCATGCTACTTTTTAAAAGAGCTTTCTCGTGAATTTAATTAAGTCCCTGGCTAAGTCCCGTGCGGACTCTCATCTGTTTATAACATTTTCATCTTATCAACGTCTTAGGTCCATTTCTTCTTAAGTGCCTTTTTAAGTTCCTTGCCGTATGTGACTTTCATCGATTCATAAGTGCAGAACGGGTTCGACATCCATTCCCCATTATTGAGACTAGTCAGTGAGCGTTTTGCAGCCCACCAGGTTCAGGTAGACCATTTGAAGTTGATGCGTTCGGGATTCGTTTCCGAAGAGACTCCAAACCCCAAGCTTTCAGTACATCTGTCTTGTGCATGAAGCACTCTGTGAGATGTTGTTTTGCATTGAACCAAGCAGGCAAGCAGCCGTCTTAGACTTTAGCGCCCAGGCTCAATCCACCTTTATAGCTACACAAGTTTTCTATGCATTATTCTGTCACCACAACCTATCTGCATCTCTCAGTCTGCCCTCGTTAGCACATAATAACAAAAGATATGTATACATAGTATAATTCACATATATTATCGGGTAATGAGCTTGACATCTATACCTTTAACTGTCCACAGAGTTCAAATACAGGACAAGATATTTGTCTGCGGTTTTATTTTCGTCGCTGGATTTTGTGGTTTAAGTCAAGACAAATTAGCCAAACAGTTTGTCTTCAAAGTGAGCCAGACAGAGTCGACAAAGCCAAAAGGAGCTACTGAGCTGTTGTTGACTGCTACGACTAATGAAGACATTTTTCTTCGAAACTTTATATACCATTTTATAGGCTCAAGGCAGGCGGCCATTACTTTTGTCTGCCTTTGCGAATCCATCAGTTTGTTTGTAGACTCAACAATGTATCAGAGTACGTTGTAAATGAACATAAATCTTATATGGCAGTAGGTGTTTGGTTTGGCATTTCAACCTGATTGTTGTTGGTCGTCATTCGGGGTTAATGGCAGCTCCTCGTAAATATGGGTCAGCAAATATGAACAGCAGCCCAACAAGTGAATTCTCTCTGTCTGTGTGTGAGTGCTATAGGCATAAACCTCATGTTGTATTGTATACTCATATGTATCTATATATATGTGTATCCAGGCATGTTACATAAATCCGTTTACAGTAGCCAGATTGAGTGCATAACTATACGGGTGGATCAATTCACTTAGAGGCTGAAAGGACTACATGATGCTCCACCAGACCCACCAGCTGCAACAGCAGCAGAATGCAATTCATTGCATTGAATTGCGTTATGTATGAATGGAAGGCTTTGTCCAGCCGCCGCTTGGATCTCTGCCAGCTGCCTTGGTTACCCGAGTTTATTGAAACTCGATTTACGAACAGTCGCTGCCCCATGCTATCGATTGCTATTACTTTGAATGGGCTGACGCTGCTGCCATTGTTGGCCTCACTTATGTATATAGGCGACTGCCCCTCTTTGTCCTTCTCTGTGTGGCTGTGCCAATCCTTTATTCGATTTCAATTTCTGCTGGCTTATGTCATGTTTTTCATTTTCATATTTTTTCCTGCTTTTAAATGTGAAAATTTCAGCTTGAACTTGAAAACAGAATTCAGTATTTCAAAAGCAACGCGAATTGTGTGAGTTCCCTCTGCTTCTCTTTTGAAGGAAATCTTTACAATTTATATTTTTTTACTTGTCTTTACAAGTCTTGAATTAAACAGCAGGATGTGGCTTTGCGAGCAGCTGCAATTCCGATAAAAAATTAAATAAAGCCGTTTTTTCAGCAAAGCGGCACTAAGAAGTACAGATGAAATCAGCAGAGCAAATGTTCTTTCAGAAGAGCATTCTGAATCCCTTACGACCTTTGTCTACTAATAAAGTTCACCTAACCTTTAGTATGATAGGTACCTGTAGCTGATTGTTGACCTCCAAATAGTCATCATCTGAATTTATTTCCCCTTTTTGGTATATCTCGATAAATTGCGACTGTGGGTAAGCATGGAGTATGGACTGCTCGTGAATGCCTTGACAGGAAATGCGAGAAGCTAGTCCTGATAATTCTTCCAGGCCACTAATGCATCTTTAAGATATTCTCCTGCTCTGAATTGTTTGATTTTCTTTGAATTGAGTAGTATGACAGTTTTCATTATACTTTTTATAAACAAATAACTTTTTGGTTTTCGATATGGTTCACTTGCATCGTCTGGTTCCCACCGTCACTAAGGAACAGATTTACGCATCCTAGTGACAGCAGGTAACATTATACAGCTCCATGAAATAAATGGAAGTAATCCCAAACCCGCCGTAGTCATTCGTCGATTTGAAGAAAAAATTTCCCATTTGACTCGCCATTTCCTCCACCTTTAAGCAGAATTTTTCGAATTTTCTTTGTTTTTTTGCACCCCTACGATATGAAACAAAGCTTCTTGGGAAACTACAAGAAATATGTTTTTAAACAAACATCCTCGACAAAATTATTTATCATATGTTTACAAAGAAGAAGATGTATCAAAAACCCAACGTCAAACGCAATACGGATGCGGGTACTGCGATCCCAAAAACATGAAATACTTACCTTGAGATTTCAGAAGAACAGGGTCAGGATGGTTACAGGAACTGTAACGAGGCACTGTACCGTAGGCGTCATGGATGAAAAGATGCATGTTCCTTATTACCATTTCTGTCGTAGCTGCGGAAATAAGTAGGATATTCAACACCTGCTATGCGAATGCCGTCCATTTCATAGGAAACCAAGCCAATGCCTCGGAAAACCCTACTTCGAAGATTTTGCCTATCTGACAAGTCCGCCCATAGCGGACCTGGTTCTTTTTATAGAATCCTTAAGATGGTTCAGCAAGCAAAGAGATTAGGGAGATTCGGAGCTCTCACTAGATCCCCCACTCAGCCAACTAACTAGCTCCCTTGCCGCCCCCAACCCTCATAATACTACGTTTTTGCATCTTTTTCAGCTAAATTAGGCATTACAATAGACCATACGGTCTCTGGGTGATCTCGCCGTATACCGCCTTATGGGGTCGAATTTTTTTTGGGAATTATAATACGAGTTATAAAAAAAAATTACCTATTTATGAACTTAAACATAATTTGGCTAAGCAATATTTTTATCAAGTGTATGCGAATCAATGCTTAGCTTAGTTTGGAGGATTCCTTTAACCTAAACATGAAGATTATGTCATCTGAGATTCTGTTAGATGCGTCTTTCTGTACCTGATTCTCTTGTTCATTGTCAAGATTCAGACTGCTGACCCCTGGCAGGTGTGTCAATGAAAGGATTTCATCATCTCCATCATTTCCCACTGCAGCATAGGGCCTGACTTAAGCATTTCCATCTGGTCCGGTTTTTAGCTGACATCTTTATTTCATTCCACGATTTGCCACATTCATCGATTTCTTTTTGTAGACTTCTTTCCACGCAGTCTTAGGGTGGGCCCTTTTGCGACTGTCTTTTGGATTCCAAACAAGGGCTGGTAGACAAGCTTCCTTAGCTCGTTTTCGCAGGGTGTGGTCTAGCCACCGCCAACTTCATAGCCTAAAATAGTTGGCCATTGGCTCCAGGTTATATTTATTATATAGGTCATCGTTGCTGATGACATTCAACCATCACACCTTAAGAATACGACTGAGGCATCTGTTAACAAAGCTTTGCATTTTTCCAGAGAGCTGGTCGGCTAAAAGCCAGGCTTGGCAACTTTTTGAGATTGTACCTGAAGGAGTATCCTCAGGTGGTCCTCAGCAGCGAGGAACTTTCGCTGCTTGAAGAAGCGATACTAGAGGAATTAGTAACATCAGGTTGGGACTCCCCAATATCGTTTGATGGGATCCACTTCAGGGTGGGCCATCTAGTCGTGGATTGCTCGGACGAAGGGTCGGCTGAGTGGTTACGGCTGGCAGCTTCCACCCAGCGTATGTGGAAAGGTGTTCCGCTAGAGGCGAGGATGGGCGACGACATACCGTCGGCGCATAATATCACCATCTTCTGCCCTAGAACGGGAGATAAGCCGACGGAATGGATCCTCGAGTCGGTCCAGGAGCAGAACCGTCTTAGTACTAAGCATTGGAAGTTGCTTTCGAGGAAAAGCGAACAGCAGCACCGAAATGATATTAGCTTTAAATAGCTTCATTTTTTTCTGGAAGGACAATGGAAGAATTTAATGCCTTTTTGTTGTGGTATCCAATCGATAAGAGAATTTGGCAAAAGAAAAAGTTAAACAGAAGGTTTCGGAAGATTTAACTTAATTTTGGTCATTTCTCCAATAATGTTACGAAAATAAATTATTATAATTTTTTTTTTCCATATCTGTTTTGATTGCAAAAAATTGTCATTGTTCAATAAACTCGTAACATTTTTTGCATGTGCCTCAATTTGGCTCTTTTACCAACTCATTTCATGGCCGACAAGCTTCGTGCGGAACTTTTCCCTTGACAAAGCCTAAAAAACTTGTTGCTCCCTGCTCTGGGACTTAAATGCCATTTACCATTTGGCCTATGCATATTAGCTGTTAATGTTGTTAGGGCCTACAATCAAATTGGTCTAAATAATGTATGCAGAACACGTCTGCAAATATCTTTTATCCGCCTTTAGTTGCATTTTTATTGCCTAATTTTGAGCAATATGTGTATGTTTGTGCGTGTGTGTATGTGTGTGACAGAATGCCTAGAATTTTAATGTCCTGACATTTTGTATAATATCAAATTTAAATTGATAATATTTTTCATATAATTTTTGCAGCCATTGGTACAACCGACCTACACGAGGGGAAATTTTACGCTTTTCTATGCCACAACCGTGTCTAGCACACAGGAGCAGGAACTACAGTTAGATAATCTTAAGGAACAACAAGCAGCTGCCGCTTTGGTAGCTGCTGGTGGACATGCATATAATCCCTACGATCCAAACTTTTCGCCAATCGATGCTTCCGCCGAGATACGCATAGCGTCTATGGATGCAAGTACTAGCACGACAAGCACTACAGCGCCACCTAGTGGCACTACAGATATGGACTATGATGATCTATTGGGACCGCCACAGAATCAAAATGTACTACTGCCTGCGCCCAGCTGTCCCTGGAAATGCGAGTTGACCAATGATCGAGGCTATGTGCTCTACTCAGCGCTGGGCTCCTTCTATATACCCATGTTCGTAATGCTCTTCTTCTACTGGCGCATCTATAGAGCGGCCGTGCGTACTACGCGTGCCATCAACCAGGGCTTCAAGACCACCAAGGGTAAGTTTGTCAGCTAAACCCACTTCTTCATTAACTACGCTACATATACTCGTCTTGAAATGTCCCAAATCAGTTGTAGTAAAAAAAAAACACCTCCATAATTTTGGTTCCATTTTTTTTCTCTCAAAAACTCTCACTTAAAAGTTGACACAAAAGTTATGCGTAGCGTAAAATTTTCTCTTGTACGCATTTTGTTCACTTTGTAAACTATAATTAATAAAAAAAAAAAATATCAAATTATCAAATTATTTAAATAAGTAATGTAATTAGTGGCGTGTACCGCTCATTGTAGTTCATTTAGTTCATTTGTTCAAAGTATTCATCAAAACAAATTGTTACACATAAAACTATTTAATTATTCAATTATTGTACTTAACAATTTCCAAGCTCTAAACGTGTAGACATAGTGTGACTTTGTCTTTGTCCTGGTACATTTGTATTTTAATTTATTGTTTTTATTTTTTAACAAAAAAAATTCACAAAAATGTGTACAAAAAAAAATATAAAAACACCAAACAACATTCGGCTTAGTTTTAAAACCCCAAATTGGATAGTAGGTAAATAACTTGAACAAAAAATTTACAAAAAAATTGTTACTATGTATATTTGTGGCCCCCCAAAAAAAAAAACCTAAACCGTCTCTAACAAAAAAATCTAGCAAATAAAATATACAAATAATTCGACTAAAAAACATGATATCTACAAAATTAACATGCAAATATATTTTAAATACTAGTTGAACCCTGACTGCAGTCACCCTAGTGTTAATATGAACTTTGCTTTTATTTTTAAGTCGCAGCCTAAACAAATTAGTTTTAAAATTCATGCTGTGTTTATAAAACTATGTACCTTAATCCTTGTAACTAAAATCCATACATAAATTATGCAAATTAATAAAAAAAAAAAATGCTACCTATAAAATAAATAAGCAGCCATACGAGTAACGCATAAATTAGTGCCTAGTCTACCCTTATAAGTAAGCCAACACTGCTAAAAAAACAAATCAAATATACCCTTATATAAAAAGTCATATACAACATATAATATGCTATATAACGAATACATAACCCACACCTTAATACCAAGTACTAACAAAAACACGTTTCTGCTTTTAGCCCAAAAAAAGTTATCTACAAATGTTTTATGCTGTTTTTATAAGCATGTACAAGTATTTACACCCAACCATATTTTATAGACTCTTATTTGTTGCGAATTTTTGCAGCAATTCCAGGGCTGAAAAATTCTGCAATTTTTTTTTAAAGGCCCATACGCAGCATGCAAAAATTCCGCACGAAATGTCAAAACTTCAAATACAATAAAAAAAAAATTCCCTTTTTGGGATTTTTTTTTTTATATGCAGTTTTGACATTTCGTGCGAAATTTTTGCATGCTGCGTATGGGCCTTAAGGGTTCACGCGGCTTATGGTCCAAAAAAATGTAACGAAAATCAAATCGCTGAAGTATATTTCTTCAGTTTTTTCAAGATTTAGAAAAATTTCTTAAATATATGGATCATCAGAAAAACTTTATGAGCGTAAGGGAACGAAAATTTTGAAAATGAAGGAATTTCTTGATTTTAATTGCTTAAGGCATGTACGCACCATGCAAAAATTTCGCACGGAATGACAAAACATCATATAAAAAAAAGTCCCAAATAATGGGACTATATAAAAAATATCCCAAATAGTGCGTTTTTATATGAAGTTGTGTCATTCCGTGCGAAATTAATAGGGGGACTATATAAAAAAAATATCCCAAATGGTGGGATTTTTTTATATGAAGTTTTGTGATTCCGTGAGAAATTTCTTATTCTGTGTTTAGGCCTTTACTGTTCAATCGGATTTAAGCTCCAGTCTGTGTGAAGCATTACTAGATACTTTATAAGAGTACTGAAAGTACTTTATAAGAGTACTAAAACTAAAAATTTTAAAAATATTCCGATTTGCTCAGAAAAATGTTATTAACAAAAAACGCGTATTCTTTTTACTTTTCTTCTTTAATAGCAGCTATAACCAGGGACCACAAATAAGAGTTATGGGGATCAAAAAAATCAAAGCGAAAAAATAGTTCAGATGAAAGTGCAAGCTGCAATATAAATAATTTTTTGAAAGGACCTTTCGAAAAAACACCAAATTTTAACTCTTATTTTATCCATTTAAATAAAAATATAATTATTATTAAATTTTTAAAATTCTTATAAAATTAAAATTAATTTTTAAAATAAACAATTTAAAAAAAATTAAGTTAGAGGCCTTATCCAGGTCCGTTGGTGTAGGACTTAGGGAAGTTTGGGTTGTTTTCCTCTTTGAATAAAAGCCCAGTGAGTATGGTCATACCCATATCGGAGTAAAATCGAGACAAAACCCTAAATTTTAAAATTAAAAATTTTATGGAGTTATCTAATATGAAGTTTTTCAAGAATCTCAGTTCCTTTTGAATAGCTATGATCGAAATTTTTGATAAAATTAAAAACCTTTAAAAAAATGCATTCTTTATAAATGCATTTGTTATCAAGATCTATAAAAGAAAGGTCTAGCTCAGATCAGTCTCGATAACTTGATAAGAATAAATAAGTCTCGGGATCAAAAATTTTAAGTACAGATTTTCGTAAATTAATTTTTCGCGAATTGACATCTAAGCTTAAAGACTGAAAAAACAAAACAATTACCAAAGGTAAAACGTCTTATTTTCTCAAAACTAATACTTGTTGGCGCAATAACAGAAAACACATTTTAAATTAAATCAACCAAAAATTTATCAACAAAATATTTTTTTAGATTTTCGAAAATTGATAAAAAAGGTTTCGGGGACATATTTGATTCTTTTAAAGCAATGCCCGTGGTTGTCAAATCTCATACAAACTCATTTGCTTTGTGGCAAAGCAGCGCAGAAGAAAACCGCACGGGGCAAGAACCGCAATCAAGCAAAATTTTACGAGAGGAGTTTTCACAAATTGAATCGTGGGCCGTTTGACGCTGCAGATATAGACTTCTTATGGCAGTATAATGGCGCGTGAGTTATAAAAAGCTTGACAGATTTGACCAACACTGGTCTACCTAAGATACTTCGAGCTATCGATAACTCGAAAAATTTTTAGACAGTATTTTATTTATTTACGTTTGATAACTTGATACCTAAGTTCTGAGCGAAGATCATCTTTTGTTTGTTGAATTAAAAAAAGTTTGGAAAAATATGGCATTTGGTTTTGACGTTTTTACTACATCTAACATAAAAAATACGCAATTCGAGAAGTTTTTTTTACATGTATTTTAGGATCACATAGAAACTAATTCCCAGTACCCATTTTTATTAGAAAAAATTACAACAATCGGTCTTATACGCTCAAAAGATACTCGCAAATCTTTTTAATGGACGATTTATTGTTCGCAATCGAAAGTGGGCTTTGACTTGAATTACAAAGTGGCATAACTACGAATTGGCAAAGTTATTTTTAAATAGAATAATTTTAGTTAATGTATTTGTTTTTAAGATTTAACCCTGTAGCTTTAATCCATTAGTTTGGATAAAAAAGTAATTTGTGAGGACATCATCCATTAAAGCTGCCATCCTGACAGCCTAAAAACTTTTGTACTAACCAATCTCAAACTAAAAAGTAACCCCCTAAGCCGTGTCCCTGCACCTGAGACCGTTGACAAGTTGTGAAAATTAAGCACAAAGAGGTTTCCATCGTCTTGTTACCTTTACACTGCCTGTACACCTCGAACTAGTTCACTCCAAAGCCTGCTTGCAGCCCTGTTTTAAACCACTGATATATGTTTAATTAGCTTTGTTTTTCGTTTCGGGCGCAACAAAAATCGATGATTTACGATGAGTAGATAAAAAAAAAAAAAATTGAAGTAGGCACATCAAATAAATCCGCTTAGTCAAACGCAGTGCGGATTTAATGAAAGAAACTCAGCCATTAGAACTGAAAATATATACAACAAGAACAAAAAGGCGTCACTAATATGAAAGAGAGACGGGAGCTCCATATGGCAGCTTCTTGCCTTAACCTTGCAACATGCGAAATATTCCCATTTGCTTAGAGTCTGTCGTCGCTTGTGAGTGGGTTTTAAGCTTCACTGATTTGTCTTCTATGTGATGTTCCCACTGCGATAATCTCCACCAAACGCTGTTTTGTTTGAAGTTTGCATACAGTTCTTAGATATTACATAGCAAACGACGAGTACCTATATGTATGACAAATTATATTGCCATTAAATATTTATTTTAATATCTATGTGTATGTGGGTGCGTGTATCTGGTTTTTGTGTGAGTGTGTGTGTGTTTGGGAAAGTCAAATTGGTTTGCAGCACATTTTTAAAATATATTGAAGCTTGCAGTTGCTTCCAGCTGACCGGCTCATTGGGCACAGTTTGTTGGCAGCGCCTTTTTTTTCAATACTCTTTAAGAGCTGTTGACTGTTTAAAGGTACTTTGCGTTTGTCTAGCAGTTCGTAAGACTTTAAGGCAGTTGAAGTCAAGAAATTAAGAATTTAAACAAGAGTCACGGGAAGCTTTTAGAGAGATGAGTTGGCTTATTAATATTAAGCTTAACATCCCAGACTTGCTTTGGAATCAAATGTTTCCTAACTAAATAGTTTGCTAGCCGAATTTGCTTGCCTAAAGAGTATTAAAGCTTTGCTGGGCATCACCTTAGTTTCCATTTTGATTAATTTCTACCACATTAAAGTTAGCCCAATTGGGTTCTGCTGCTGTGCACGCATAGCCTTTAAAATCTTGAACAAAAGCTTCAAGACCGGGTTACATCATCAAAATCAATAGCCAAATTTGGAAAGTCAATGAATACGTTTCAGCTAATTGGCGTGTTTCATACAAAAGGCGTCGACAACAACGATGACGATCTGACAAGAACGTCAAGTAGCTTCCGACATGCCAAATTAATGGCAACTAATTATAATATATACATAATTTTTTATTTCCTTGTAACCATAACAATTGAGTTAATTTCAAGTGTACTTTAATTTGGCCAAGGCAACAACAAGGAACTGAACAAAAAAAATGTTGCATACTTTTTGGCGAGCTTTCTTTTTTGTTCGCAGCTAAAGTGTGACGAATTTGATTGCAGCTTTAAGCTGATGACGTCTTTGTCATTGTTGTAGTTGTTGCTAATGACGGTGTTATGTTGTTGCTGTTGTTGTTGTTGTTGTTGCTTTGCAGTTGATGTGTCGTTAGTAGTTTGCTCTATTTTTGGCACTAAGCTCAGATTTGCCAGAAACAGCAGCAGAAGCAGCAGCAGCAGCAACCAGTCGACCAGCCTTGAAACATGCTTTGTCAACACATAGATACATCACAACCACAGATACATACACACACAACACACACACACACACCCATATAGTTACTGCTATTGGTGTTGAACTTGTTATACATAGTTTTCATTTGGGCCACTTTCCGTGCGTGTCTTCTTTTCTTTTACAGTCTAAAAATGTTTCGTGACACAATGCGGGGTGTGTTCCTAAGTGTGTGTCGGTGTGTGTGTGAGTATCTATGTGGCTGTGGCTGTTGCTTTTGTTTTTATTTTTGTTTTGTTTTTCCAGTCTCAGCTGTATGGCAACCTTTTTATTTTACTCACTCGTTTTAGTGGCTTTTGAAGGTAATCAAGTTTCAAGTTCAAAAACTTGCAAAGAGGTTCACACTGCAGCCAGCCACAACCGCCATTAAAATTGTACACTGTGAAAAATTTAGAGTTGATTTTAGTAAATTGTGTTTTGTGTTTCTAGAGTTATGATAATGCAAGCATATAATAATTGTGTTCAATCTGCTATGGTTGTGAATCTTGAAGTTAAAAAAATAATAAAAATTTTTGAATAAATGTTACCTCCGACTTTTTTATCTGCTACGTAGCTTCGAATTGTAATTTGGCTTCAAAATTACTTCGATATCTTACAGAAATGTTTAGGTGAAAAATTTATTTAATATTTTCCCAATTTGTCAAAAAAAAATGGCCATAGCTTCAAAAATAAATTGTTAACAGAGGAAATATGATTGACATTTTTTATTCTGAACTACATCTTTAGAAAATTCTACCCATATGAAATTTGAGTCGCTGAATAACTATCCGAGGTCCAAAAAACCCAATTTCCTCAATGAAAGAGTCATTTTGAAGGCTATCTTAAAAATCTGACTTTCTGGGTTGACCCCAAATCATATTAAAAGCAATCAACAGACAAACGTTTTCAAAAAAATGTAATACAGTCGAGGCGGTGCCCGACAGTGTAATACCCTGTACCTTTTTTCTCAAAAAAAGATTTATTCCTGCATATTCTTACTAAGAATTTCCAATTGGAACATTTTTTTGTTGGTGCAAAACGATATTGATACCTATTAGTTCCGCAAATTTTAACCGATTTTGATGAAAATCGAAATTTACGTCAAAGGAGTTATTTAAAGTATATGGGGTAAGTTTCAAGGGGATATGTTGAAGGGTGTGGGAGAAAACACGGTAAATCGATTGCGGGGGGTGGGGGGCCCGCATTGATAAAATTTGGATGTGGATTTGTTCATTAGAGGCACATGAATCAGCTTACCAAAATTGGTGGTTCTAGGTCATTTGTTACTCTTATTACGTAGAGTCAAATATTGACGCAGTTTATAGGCAAGGGGAGGTGAAATTTTTACATTTTAGACTATAACTTTTGTTGTAACTGTCCGATTTTATTTATTTTTGACACACAGATGCATGTAACCACAACGCATCGCTCTGTTAAGTTTCAGATTAAAATATTAAACGGTTTAGCTAAAAACCGCGAAACTCTGCTACGGGGGAACGGGGAAAGATATTGACATGATTCAACAAACTTGATCTTCTGAGGAAATATGCGCATCAGCTGGTAAAGTTTCGTATCGCTAGCTCTTATAGTCTCCGAGATCTAGGTGTTCATACAGACGGACAGACGGACAGACGGACGGACGGACAGACGGACAGACGGACGGACAGACGGACATGGCTCAATCGCTACCCGAGGTTATGATAAGCATTTTGGTATAAAGGACTTGGGGTCTGCCACGCCTCCTTCTTGCCGTTACATACATTGCACAAATGTAGTATACCCTTTGTACCTATAGGTACAGGGTATAAAAATATTGTTGGATTTTTATAGTCATGTTGCAATGCAGCCACACAAAAAAAAGACTATTTTTAGGACAGGAGGTTAGACCACAAAAGCTATATGGTCGCTGAATAAAATTCTTTTGTCTTAGAAACCCGATTACGTCAGTACTCAGACATAACCTCAATAAAGTTGGTTTTTTGAGGCTATCTCAGAACTGTGTGTTTTTGGGCCTCGGATACGTTTTCACTGATCCCAAAAATATTGTTAAAAACTATATATCGAAAAAAAATTCGTTTGGTATTTTTGAAGGTGTTGAGTATTGGGTCAGCCAGAGCCATGTTAGGTTGCTTGACGCAGCGATTTCCTTCAAGACACCTTATACAAGCTTGATGGATTTCAAAGAAAGCGCCCCGTAAAAAACTGCTTTGCATATATCTGATTAGGGTTATATCGAACATAGCTTAAACTAATGAAATAGATTGGTGCTTGCAAAAAACTTGACGCCGTATTTTAATTGAAATCACTCGCTTTGCTTCTTCTTCCCTCAAACCCTTGTTTACCCCTTTTCGGACTCGCTTATGCTCCTCCTGAGGTGTGGGTATGCGATCTCAGCATTCGTCTGCAGGCATTCCGATCATGGATCATCGCTGAGACCCATTCGTTCCCGAATTTTTTGCATTTGAAAAAGGTGACGTTTTTTCCACTTGTGTACGGATATTCGTTAGTTATGGACTTTCCTTTTACATCGGCGGTTGTTCCAGACCCCGTAACCAATGGCATACACTGATCTTTGAAACATCTTTAAGACGTTAAAAATGTGCCTCAGGCTCAATGTGATGGTGACGGTAGTTCTCTACCGTGGCGCTAAATTCTATTCTATAATAAGCAAACTACAAATTTTTAATTTTGAGAAATGTTCGAGAAGGTTACTATCTCTTTGATATCTATATAGTCCTTCGTTGCTTATGTTTGTTAATGATTTTTTTTCTTGTTGGCTCACGAACAAAGCTTTGGACTGTCTAAAGGCTTAACAGCTAGCTAGTCGCGTTCCCCTATATCTTTTATTTTGAAAGTAAAATCTTGAACCGAATTGATCACAAGATTTCTCTCACTGCATTGTCATAGCTAGTCAGCCAACATTTTTGCTTGTTGCAAGCTGAGAACCCGCATAAAGCCCCAAAAACCTCCCGTAAATACACACTTTCACGCTTTTCATAGCTTTTCAGAAATTTTAGAAGTGGTTGCGACCCTGGCCCTGTGTCAACAGCAGCGTCAGCTGAGCAAACTTTCACGCCTCTCTGTCCATCATTTGTATAGAAATTTGCTAGTTTTTGCCTTGACTTTCAGTCGTCGGGGTCTAACCCCATTCTGCCCATTGTTGAGCCAGAGCAGTGGGTCGAAGTGGCGGCCTTAGACGCGCCTAGTCGACAAGTCACTTGGTTCACGTCATGCCTCGTTAACGTGTGCGCCATTCAAAGGTCAAGTTGCAGCAGCAGCAGCAGCAAAGTTGCACTATACCGCTGGCACCACTCTCAGCTGCCCCTAAGCCTGCCACATTGTGTGGCATTTGTGCTGCTGGTCTGGTACTGCAATGTGAATTTGAAAAACCGCAGAGTCAACATTTACACTTTGGACCGAACAATCAATTACAACTAATTAAACTGCAAGTTTGTGAATTGAATATCAAAGTACTCATTAAAAATATATGACCAGAGCACAACGAAAAAAAAGTTGTATAATTATTTAATTGTAATTAAATGCAGTGCAATTAAAAAGCCACAAAATGCATACAATGTATTATATGGCTCGACAATAAAAGCAATAATAAAGCAATTATTTTGTGGTTGACAAATTGAAAACTTTTAAGTACTAGCTGGCTGCCATGAACTCTCTACTTGGTCAGTCTAATTTGCATAACTATTGTGTATAATTCATTTTTGTGCATATTCGTCAAATCTAAGAGCGTATTCCGTAGAAATACACGAAATTCGAGGAACTGCAAAGTAACCCAAGCCCCTGAGATTACACTGAAGCACGGTACACTATGTCAACTATAAAACTCACATACAAATGCAAATATCTATACCCATGTGCTGTGCTGGGTAGAAACCGGAAGATGAAAGTAGTGCAAAACATCAACGGATAGATACGCTATCTCAGCCTTTTAAAAGCATCGCCAAATAATAGAAAAGAATCATGACTTTCACAAAATCTTTGTCAGACTATTGAAATATTACGTATACGACTCATTTAGGTATCCCTTATGTCCCAGAAAACTCTTGAATGCAGTATATGCAAAATTGGAAAGAACCTCTTAGAACTTTTTTTTATGTATAGCTTCATCTTTATTGATTTTGGAGCACTCCACATGTTTGTGCTCCTGTAGTTGTGAGTATGATACACGTTGCTCCTTCACTGTTCCCTGATGTGAACCTATTACAACACCTAGACAAAATTGGGACTAAAGCAATAGACCACAATTCTGTTTGAGCCGCCTTCTACTCAAGTTTACGCTCAAACATTCAAAATATTATTACAGCCCCCTCGCTTTTTTTTTAAAACAAATACAATATTAATAATAGTACCTATTAAATAAAAGTCTAAAATATTGGCTTTAATTATATTACAAATATTTATATTATTGAGAGTGTTGCGTCGCAAAAAAGCAATATTCGGCAACGCTCCTACTGTTCCAATAATTCCCACTGGGTTGTTTGTAAGCAGCGCTTCTAGTAACGGACAATTCGCACTGTATATTTGTTTCGCTCGCACCTGCACGAAATGCGGCTTGAGCCAGCCACATGCTAGATAGTAGCAGCTACTGCAATAGCTGCAGTGTGACCAGCTCAAATCAGTTAGTGAGAGAACTTGATTGAGTGCATCTGAAAAGATCGCAGTTGCCTTTTGTAGGTGGCAATAGGAGCTTGTGGCGCCATCTATGCAGCAACTTACCTGCGCCATCTAGCGGCCAAACTAAGCAAAAAATAAATGATGACGGGGAAGCATTGTCGAAAATTTATATAATAGAAGCTTAATAAGCAATTTATCTCACTTTTATTTATACTCCTGGCAAACTACATAAAAAACTAAACATATCCTCAGCAAGAGCAGTAAAAACTTAAATTCAGTCCGATAGAACAAAAAACTGTTTCTTTATTTTGATTTTTTTTTTTCTGTTTATTTTAAGCAAAAATGTGCTCAACTTCTTTGCTCAACGTCGCACAAACACTCTTACATTATATGCTATATATTTACATACAATAAAAAAAAGAGTCTACGGAAATTTCTGATTTTCTTCACATATGTGCTTTACATATGTTTGTTTCTTTGTTTGTCTGTGTCTCCGTCTCGGTCTCTGTCTCTGTCTTTGTCCTTTTTCATTTTTTTTTTTTTGCCATTTTCTTTGTTTACCCTGCCTCTTATGTATTGTTATGGATTTTCCTGTCTTTTTCGTGGTACATATATAGCAAATATGGTTATGGCAAAAAATGGAAAATAAAATTTGTTCTCAATAAGGTTAATGTTGTTTATGCAAATTGAATGTTTCACTTTTATGCAAAATAACTTTGTTTTTTATTTTATTTATTTTAATATTTGTGGCTTGTATTTATGCATATAAATTCTGTATTGAATTTGCCACTATGTATTGGATTTGCAGCTTGTGTACATTTACATATGTATACGCCCTGTTGGACGCAGCTCAAATTGAATTAAATATTTCCAGCTGAAGTGCTCTTTTTTTTCAACTTAAATTTCATGTGAATTTGAAACAAACTTAACCATATTAAAAACAATCGCATATTAAATTGTTATGCTTTGTTATTCCCAGAAGAACTTTTAAATATTCAAATATTTGTAAACAAAAAGTGTTGCCTATTTTTTAGCGCACTTTTTGTAAGGCCTGTTTACAGTGGCTCGTTTGGGCTAGCTTTCGTAATAAAAGTCTGTTTTAAATTATTTTTTGTGTAACCACTCACTATTGAGTCTATTGATGTATTTTTTTCCAAGTTGTCTGTATTCGCTCAGTTAAGAGCTTTTAAACATGGTGTTTTTCATAGCACCTGCTACCCAAATTTTTCAGTTTTTTGTACTGTCAGCAGTTTGGGCTTGCAAAGCGTAATTTACTTTATAATATCTTTGGTTCATAGAGGGGTATACGCAGTTCGAAAAATTCCCATTTGGGATTTTTTTTTTTATGTGAAGCTTTGTCATTCCGCGCTTTAAGCAATAAAAAAAAGTATTGGGTCGTTCACTAAGTAATTTCGTTTTTTTTAGTGCAATGTAAACACGATTTTTTTTATTGTGTAAAACATTTTATGAAATTATATTATATATTCTCCATTTTGATCCAATACCTTTTGCCATCTTTCGGGCAAGAGATTGATTCCACGCTCATAGAATTTTTGATCCTTGCAGGCAAAAAACCGGTCCAAGTGGTTTTTGACGTCCTGATTTGAGGTGAAGGTTCTCCCATCCAAAAAAATTTTGCAGAGACCGGAACAAGTAATAGTCCGAAGGTGCCAAGTCTGGAGAATATGGTGGGTGTGGTAGCACATCCCATTCAAGCTGCAAAAGCTTGTGGCGAGTCATCAAACTTGTATGAGGTCTCGCATTATTCTGTTGGAACACTACACCTTTTCTATTGATCAATTCTGGCTTCTTCTGTTCGAGTGCATCATTCAATTTGTCCAGCTGATCACAACACACTTCAGAATTAATCGTGGTATTGTCCGGCAAAAGTTTAAAATAAACGATCCCTTTGAAATCACACCAAACAGACAACATAACCTTTTTTGGTGACTATCGGCCTTCGAAGTGGTTTCAGCTGGTTCATCCTTTTTAGACCATGATCTCTTGCGCTTTACATTCTTGTAAACAACCCACTTTTCGTCGCCAGTAACAATGCGCTTCAAAAACGGATCACTTCTTTGACGTTTGATAAGCAAATCACAGTCGTTAATGCGACGAAGCAAATTTCGTTCTGTAAGAACATGAGGAACCCATATGTCAAGCTTCGAAACTAGTCCTTGACGTTTCATGCGCTTGTGAACGGTTGCGTTAGACAAATTTAATCTTTCAGCAATCTCTCGAGTTGTTATTCGACGATTTGCATCGACCAACGACTTTATTTTATCCATTTTATCGGATTCAAGAGGCCTTCCAGGACGTTGTGCATCCTCAAGATTGAAATTGCCGGAACGAAATTTTGCAAACCAATTTTGGCATTGGCGTTCGGTCAACACATCTTCTCCGTACACATCACATAATTTTCGCCTTGCATGAACTGAATTTTTACCCTTTTGATAGTAAAACAGTAAAATATGCCGAAAATGTTATTTTGGATCTTCCATCTTCGATAGGGCACCAAACAAAAACTATTCCAAAAAATTTAACATTTTTTACAAAAAAGCCTTACTATATCAGCTGTTCAAATATATAAAGGTAAAGCGGTTAAGTGTGAAGTTGGCTGCGAAAAAATTCAATAAGATCAGCTGTTGTCATCAAACGAAATTACTTAGTGAACGACCCAATAGTTTGGAAAAGCTGCACTACGACCCGATGGATCTATTGTGATACCTGCTTTGCCCATCAAAGTGGGATATCCTTCTTCTGGCTAAAACATTACACTTTTCAGCTCAAAATATCTTAAAAAAGGGTTAGTTCCTTTTTATTTTTGGTACTTCAAGTCAAAAATATTCCGACAAATATGATACATATCTTTATGAGCTAGTATTAACCAGCTCCTTATCCAAAAGTGCTTACTTATTTATAAAAAAAATTCAAAATTTTGAATAATACCTAATTGTTTTCATTATATTACCTCAACTACACTGAAGAATAATAATCAGTATAATATATATTATTTATATGTCAGCTTTAAGATATACTGATTCTATTCGTACCAAACTTGGCACAAATATATAAGTCGGTCACTTTTTAGGTCGAACTCTTTGATTTTATTGATCTAAACCACTGGTCGGCAATTTTTATCTAAGCTTGTAGCCAACTAAAAATAAACTGTTTTTGTGATTTCTGCCACACAGCACCAAAGGCACGGCATACTTATGCTGGAGCGCTTTAGTTTTGTGAGAGCAAAAAAGCAAGCACGCTCTCTAAGCAAGAGCCGAACCAACTTCGTGTCTGTTGCTTTGTAACAAGAGAGTGGCAACGCCAGAGAATTGGCTGAGAGTAGTTTAGTACAAAAATCACGCACACATGCTTGCGTTTTGTGTACAACACAGTACGTGTGAACCATAGGCCCATGGGATAGGGCCGTGCCGACCACTGATCTAAACACATGTTATAGAAGTACTAAGCACACACATTTTTTCGAAATTTCTATTTTTTACTTTGTTATCGGTAACTGAATATTAAGATATTTTCAGACGTTGCTTTTTCAAGCGAGCAAATTATTTTTTCAATAAAAGATACAATTCTGAATTAAAAACAAAATCTTTTTTTTTTCGACATTATGAGCAATTTATTTTCTTAATTTTATATTTATATTAATAACAAAAATAAGCAATTTTTGTTTTGCATGTAATCTTTAATTTAAAGCAGAAAGACCTAAATTTAAATTTTTTGAAGCAATGGAAAATAAGAGAAAATTTTCAAATGAGGTTCATTTAATGAGAAACTGAAATTTCCAACAAATTTGTTTAAAATTGCCTTTCCGATTATTCCCTTGAATTTTAGAAATATATTAAGTCATTTGAAATATAGCTCAAATATTCCGAGAACTGTTTTTAGTTTTTTTGAAATTTTTGCAGTTGTGTTCAGCTTGTTCAAAATTTATTTTTCTTATTCCCAAATATGAAATTTATTGGGCATAAGTAAAGAAATGACGCAGATATGCTCAAAATCGTGATAAAGCCTTTCGATCCAAAACAAACTTGTCATAAATCTACCTAATATTTTTATTCTTCTTCTTAGACAAAAACCTCTGTGTGACATTAAAGCATAGGGGCGACCATTCTCCATTTCTCCATTAATATTTTTCTGAATTTTCAATATGATGCAAATCAGTTGATTACACAGACCAACATGGTTTAGTTGTTGGGAAGCTAAGCGTCATTTTCGAAGTAATTTGTTGCGTAGAATCCGAATCCGGGGTCAGAATTGGCCCATCACGTCAGGATTTTGAGATATTTGAAAAAACGCCATTTTTCGGGTGCATAACCTCAAATATCTCAAGATCCTGACTTGATCCGGGGATGGCCGGATTCGGATTCTACGCAGCAAATTACTTCGGAAATGACGCTTAGCTTCCCAACAACTAAACCAGTTGGCCTGTGTTATTGTCTCAAGGGCTTAATAAGCTTCGTAATATACTTCGTAAGTTTGAATAGCCATAACTTTGCGAAAAAAAAAAATAAATGATCGCTTGAACTTTTAAATTAAAGGGTAAGAGTGGTACTAAATGATTTAACTGGAGCGACAGACCACAAAAATTATTTGCACCCTGTACATAACCTCAAAAGTAGGAAAAAACACCGTTTTTGGGGTAAATAACCTCAAATATCTCAAAATCCTGACGTGATAGGCCAATTCTGGCCCCGGATTCGGATTCTACGCAGCAAATTACTTCGGAAATGACCCTTCGCTTTCCAACAACTGACATGACCCCAGTATTTGTAGGCCTGTGTTATTATTATTGTTTTTATGCGATTGATTTTCTTCTATGACCACTGTGCGTGGGTTGCAAATTTCAATGGTTTTTGTAGCTTTAAGAAATTGTTTAGATTGGAAACGGGCTTTTGCTTCTAAAACCCACTAAATATTCAACTGCGTTACAATCAAAACAATTTTAATTTTTATTCAATAAATTTTATTTTTATTATCAATTTTTTAACATTTTAATTTATGGCTATTATTATTTGTACAGCAATTATTTCTACGAAAGGCAAATTTGAAGAGGATATTAACATTTGCGTGGGCTGCTTCATAGCTTTGGCCACGCATTTAACAACACTGGTTATATATGAAGCACCAGTTAAAACAAGCATCCCACGCTGTGTTTTCATATTGAAATACTTTTTTTTTAATATTTTTTCGTATGTCAATCAGTTGGATGACTTTCTACCCACTGCTGTTTGTTAAATTATTTTGTAGTATGTATTTTTTTTCTTTTTTTGCTTAAACATATTTCAATTCCAACAAAATAGTCTTTTTTGATTCCATCTAAAACTCATATCTAGGCCCTGCTGTTTATATCTTGTAATTTGGGGGAGTTGATCGGTAGAACTAAGGAACCTTCTGGCTGGGAAAAGAGAGTTTTTTTTTTTCTGACATACCAAAAGTTTCAGCAAACGTTTGTTTTATTGTTTTCATGGCAAAAACTATATTTTTTCAAATAAATTTAAACGTGTGAAACAAATGTGAACGTAAGATGAAGAACATGGAGTTTCTACTTCTTGAGAAGAATTGATTTTCACATTAACTATTCATTGCAACCCGTTGCCGTACTGCTTCCTGATATTGGTCGTCTTCTGTGCCGAACACCTTCTTTTTTTCATAGTTGCAAAGATAGTGCGTTTTTGGCCTGTTACTTCCAAGTATTGCTGGAGAAAACATCGATGATCGAAGTTTAAAGTATATATCTTGGCCAACAGAAATGTTTCTGCAGCACTTCTGCACTCATCAAATGGCTGTTTAGTAGTGCTGGAGAAACATATCTGTTGGCCAACATTGATATATAGATATTTTAAACTTCCACCATCGATGTTTTCTCCAGCACTAGTTCCAAGGGTCTTTATTGAAAAGGTAACGCTTCGCCCAAAATTTCACTGCATAAAGCTTCTTCTACACCCAACCATTTGAAACTTTGAGTGTAAATCAACTTGATTATATCAACATCGTTGAGTTAAGAAAGCTAGGGATTTTTTCTGGATCCTTTTCGAAATCTTTTAAGTATACTCATTTTTCATGCTAATTAAGCGTCTTGTAGAGTATTTTTTCGGTGAAAATAATTTTAGAAAAGGTGTTTCGCCATATAATCTCTGAACTATACAGCTGCTGGTTTCCAGATAATTTACCAAGCAGCTGATGTTATAATAAGTATACGGTTATGGCTCTGTAAGTTTCCAAAATACAAAACCCACAACCGTGTAATATCTCAATCCAACTTAAAAACTTTTACAAATATGTTATAACTAATCCAAAAACCCCTTAAATCTAGAATACTTCATATATATACACATCTAATACAATAAACCTAATCTTATTATTAATGCAAATATTTTATACTTCAAAAATATTTATATGCCAGTTTTTCTAATACCAATTAAACTTATATACTAGAACTTTTTTGAAACGTCACCTTATGCCCGTTCCAACAATTTTAGACTTTTAATGCGTGCGTCCACTTTATTCTGCTCGTCAAAAATCCTTAAACTTTTTATTAAATATCTTAGCAATAATACTTCAAAAAAAACAACAACAATTTTCTTATACATATGTATGTGTAATTCAATGTGAACGTTTTGTAGTTAGTTTTTATGCGCTCTGTGAATCGTTAACAACAATAAAAAAATCCAATTACAACAAATAATTTCATATTTCTTGAGAATGTCTTTAACTTTTGTTCACCACAATTACAATAAAAAAAAAAAAAAAACATGTACCCTGTACCAGCCACAAAAACATTTCCATGTACAAACAATGAATGTTTTTTATATTAACACCCCCCACCCCACACAATTAATCCACAAAAACATTTAATTTTTTTTTTTGTGTACTCATAAAGCGTCAAATTTGTGTTGAACTTTATGTCTTTGGCCTCGACTACGACTATTCCCACTCTTCCAAACACTGACTAATTACAGGCAGTCCCCGAGAATCGGGCAACAATCGCGTCGATGCCTCCCAGCTGATATTGCGCATACATCGCGGACGTCCCTGCAGCACGCCACAACGCACTCCGCTCTCCGTGCACTCCATGTCCTCGACGCTGAGCGTAAACAGCAATGGCGGCGGCGGCGGCATGACTGCAGCTGCAGAGGAACACTTTCCGCTGCAGCTGACGGGCTCACAGCTGGGCACACCCAAACGTGCCACTTCCATGCGCGTGCAACGTCAGCGTCATGAGAAGGTGGCCATTAAGGTATCCTTTCCCTCATCCGAGAATGTGCTGGAGTCACACAACTCGGGCTCCACGCACTATGCGGTCATAAGCAGCGAGAAGAACAGCGCCTTGTCCAATGGACGTCGCGCCAGCTACAAGAGCAGTCTCTTCGAAATAGGCGAAACCACCTTTAATCTGGATGATGCTGCGGCCAGCAATGCCGGCAGTCATGCACACGATCTGGAGTCCGCCACACATATGTGCTCGTCCAGCAGCGGCTCGGCCAAGAAGCGTGCCGGCAAGCGCAGCGCCAAGTTTCAGGTGAAACGTTTTCGCATGGAAACCAAAGCGGCCAAGACACTGGCCATAATAGTGGGTGGCTTCATAGTCTGCTGGCTGCCCTTCTTCACCATGTATCTGATACGCGCCTTTTGTGAGAACTGCATACAGCCCACAGTCTTCTCAGTGCTCTTCTGGCTGGGCTACTGCAACTCGGCCATTAATCCGGTCATCTATGCGCTGTTCTCCCATGAGTTTCGCATTGCGTTCAAACGCATTGTCTGCCGCTGTGTGTGCACACGCAGCGGTTTCCGTGCCTCCGAGAATTTCCAGATGATTGCAGCGCGCGCTCTCATGGCACCAGCCACGTTTCACAAGACCATCTCCGGCTGCTCGGATGATGGCGATGGCGTGGACTTTAGTTGACTAATAGGCAGCTATGAGACGAGTCCCTTGCAGCGCACATCCTCGCTGCCGCAAGAGGTGGAAGCAGGCGGCGATGGAGGCAGCACAAAGCGTATACGCCGTGGTGGCTTCTGCAAGGGACGCGTGCTCTAAGCAGTTCTCTACTATGTATTTTGTACTTTTCTAGAGCGCGCCTGCAAGTATGCAACAGTTTTTGCGTAAGCAAAGAGAGCGCAAGAGAGCGTAGCAAGCAAAGAGAGTCAGTCACAGTATTTGCATTGAACAACGTTGTAACTCTATGGCAATAATTTTCTTGTATTTACCTAGCTCTTAAGTCTTTAGCGTCTAAGTGCAACAAAACTGCATAAATATGTAAAAGCTGTAATATATTATATACATAAATGTATACATAATGTTTAACTGCAACTAAGATAACCTCTAGCATATATACACTGAGAAAAATAATGGCCAACTTTTAAATCAAGAAAGATTGTGAACAATGATTCTGAAATGGTTTGGGTTGCAGAGTCTCCTTGATATCGGGAACCTCAACAAAATATTTTAAACTAATTCGAAATAATATTTTTGCGGAAATTTTGAAATATAAGAACATTTCACATCATTTGGGGTAGAATTTTTTTCCAACTATTATTCGTATACACTTTTGATTCAAAAAAAAAAAATTCATGAAAATTTTTCTCAGTGTATATATGCATGTATATGTACTTACTACTACTAAAGCAGCAAAACCCATATAATAAGTGTTGTCTCTGCGTTGTTCATTAAGCATTAAAGAAAAAACTACTTTTGTTGTCATTTTTAGTACATAAGCTCAACACACAAACAAAATGCATTAACACATAGCATTTACACAAGTATGTGTGTGTGTATGTACAAGTTATAGCCAATATTAAAACTAAGTCATGTACATTTTAAATAAAATTTAAATGAAAACCACAAAATAAACAAATAAAAACCAAAAGGTAATTTATCATAAACCAAAATAAAAATTGACCGCAATATGAAATAAAATATGCCAAAAGTTAACAACAAAAAATGGAATAGATGGACGCCTGAAAAGGTCATTGATCAATGGCGGCTGATTTTTGGGCCCTACTCAGAGCCATTTGTAAACAAGTCGACACCAAGCCCAACTAGTAACGAACAAGCCAAGGCAAACAGGGCAAGGCAAACATATAATCAGTCAATAGGTCAATAAGTGCCGTCTGTCTAAATAAAAGTGAAAACCAAAATGAGGCAAAAATAAATAATGGAACGTAAAGTGAACCGAATTTTGAGACAACGAAGTTGTCATGCTCTTTAGGTAGCTTAAAGTCGACAAGTAAGACTTCAGAAAAGTTTTGCTTTTTATTCCACTATTTTTTATGGGGTCTGAACTGTAGGACCACCAAGCACAGCTTATACCGCTTCTTAAGCCTAAAATCCAGGCATCCAAATACAGATCGCAGTATATACCACTACATCCACAACTGCTCAAACCGATTTTCTAGCCTCAGCAACCCTTAGCTCACAAACCGTACCGCAGTGGCACTTCCGAAATCCACCCCTGGTTCAAAAGTCTGCTTAGACCACATACTCCCGAAACAGAAAACCGAATCTCACGCGAAATTGCTGAAATGCAGTAATACCTCAAAATATTCCACCTGAAGAGCATAAAAAAGCAATATGCGGCCATGCCGAAGTATGTCAAATAATATTGAGTAGGCGCACCGTACAACCTACCAACATTTGACACTGACCAGAAAGGTATTAAAGCTGCTTCTCAAGCGTTTTACACATTCTTACCTTGACTTTGGCTGCTTTAGTATGGGACTGGCTAGCAGGATACGGCCAGCTGTCGATAACAAAACAATTTCTTTGATGGCAGCCACATTCCCGTTGGGCTATTTATCAAAGCCAAAGTCAAAGCATGCGGCACGCGTTACACATGACGTATGAGTGATATTGAATTTCCAGCCCAGTGGGTATGAGTGTGGGTGGTTTAATGTATGTGTTTGCTTTATATGGACGCAAGTTTTAAAGCATTGCCCATACGACTTGTTGGACCAGACTTAAACCGTGTGTGTGTGTGTGTGTGTGTATGTGTATGGCCATAAATAATTCCAGTATAACAACAATGACAACGACAGCCATAACATTGCATTATTGTTACGATTATTTATTACTCAGCCTTTTATAGACATCCTTTGCTTGCTTTAACAACTTGTAATGAAAATTTATACAGCTGTTAAGCCCGGCGTATGCGTAATAAATGCAAAAAGCCAGCACTAGCAGCAGCATATGTGTGTGTGTGTGTGTCTGAAGAAATTATGCAAATATATATGAGAGTGTTAATGAAATAAAGTTCACTTTGAAGCCAGTGCTTAAGGACGTAGGGACAGAGCTGCAGAGAGACAGACGTATAGACAGACTGACAGACGTATATTAAGTGCTTCTCGCATTTATGCCAAGACATTTGCATAATTACGCATTTAATTTGCTTAAGTGCAGCCTGGCAGCGCGCCAGCTACATCTTGTCTAGGCTGCAACAGTGCGTATACGCAATATGCGCACACTTTTAGACCAAATGTGCTCAGTACTAATATGTGTTACACTTCTTTTCACAGGTTCCAAGGGCATAGGCTCCAGATTTGAAGAGCAACGTTTGACGCTACGCATACATCGCGGACGCGGCTCCAATCAGCATGATTCTATGCACAGCAATGGCAGCACGCAAAGCACTACGACCACACTGGGCACACCCTCGCCTGAGCGTCTCTCCAAATATGCCACAAGGCGTTTGCATCATCATCACGACAAAATCAAGATCTCCGTATCGTATCCCTCCAGCGAGAACATTCATGAGCTGGCACAGCAGGACACACACGATCGTCGTCCCTCGAACAACACACTCTTTGCCGTGCACTACAACAATGCCAATGGGCGCGACAGCACCGAATCCCAACTCTATCGACATCAACATGGCGGCAGCAGCTGTTATCTGCAGGTAGGCAAGGCGCTGCCAGAGCTGGGTCGTCGGCAATCCAATACCAGCGAAAGCGGACAGCATGGACAGCAGCGTCCGACCAACAAAAAGATGGGCAGACGGAATATCAAGGCGCAGGTGAAACGCTTTCGCATGGAAACCAAAGCGGCCAAGACGCTCGCCATTATAGTGGGCATGTTCATTTTCTGCTGGTGTCCCTTCTTTACCATGTACATAATACGACCTTTCTGTCAGGACTGCATAGATCCTTTGCTCTTCTCTGTGCTCTTCTGGCTGGGCTACTGCAATTCGGCGGTAAATCCCATGATCTATGCGCTGTTCTCCAAGGACTTTCGCTTTGCCTTCAAGCGCATAATATGCCGCTGCTTCTGCAACAGGCAGAGCGTCTCGCTAAAGAGTTCCCGCCGTGGTTCAGACATGTCTGCCATACGCATACGCGCACGCACGCCCAGCATTACGCCCAGCGCTGCAGCACATTCCTTTGGCGATGAGAGCGAGCTGCATCACTCGGAGATGAGCAATGATCCCAGATGACGTTCGTTTGGGCCCAGCTCCAGCTCGCAGAGCAGCTTGGGCGGGGTGCGCAAGACGAGTCTTAAGGTGCCGCTCTATGAGATATGCCATCCGCTGGTCATGGAGACGCCTTCGTACTCCTACGTGGATGCGGGCAACGATAGCACAGCTGCTGGCGTTGGCGGCAATCTGGCCAAACGTACGCAGTTGTAGCCTCGGGAGTTGCTGGCGCTACGAGTCAGTCAGCCGATGGGCATGGCGCAGCGGCAATACGCCAAGAAGACGGGGCGTACGGTGCGCATAGAGTATACAGACGCAAGTGTCTAAGAGGGAAGTGGGGGAACTAGTTAAGGCTTAGGTTAGCTAACTTATTGCTACTACTGCGTGAGAATTGAAGATGTTTGGTTTTAGAGTGAATGGAAATTAAAGTAAGGTATATGCTTAGTACTAATATAATACAATATGATAGTTTTAGTGGTACACGCTGCGTATGCGTTATGTGTAATAAGTGTATATAACTAAGAGCTCTACTGTATATGAGTAAATATTTATTATTGCGTTTATGCGGGTGCAGATAATTGCGAAGTTTATCTAGTAAACATCGATATTAAAAATAAACTATTCTTTTGGATTTGTTAGTATTTTATACCAAGTTTTAGGGAAATTTAAAAAAAAATATTTTTGCCAAAGTAGACGAAAAATTAAGAGTTTATTTGGATGTTGTCGAGCGAGAAGACTCTATCAGCTATTCACTGCAAATTTTGATACTTATATCAAAAGCTCTTAAGAAATTTGGACTATATGTCTAATTTTTTCCAAGTTAAATGTTTACGGCCCAAAGTGGCCGATTTCGATATCTTGATATAATGGTGAAAAATTTCATATAAATTCACGAATTACAGATTAGTCGCGAATTTTTTTTATTAAAATGGAAGTATCACGAAAAGTTTGCTGTAATATTATTCACTAAAAGACAAAGCCATTTTCTCTAAATTTCATGAAAATCTAAACTCGCATAAACGCCTTAAATATTTGTGTCTTTTTTTTTTTTAAATTGATTGCTGAAATTCAACATCTTGATAAATTCTGCTTATACAGTTTTTGATATATGTATGATATTTAACTTTGAGAGTTGTACCTTTAAAAATTCAAATAATATTTATAAAATGTTCAAACCAAAAATAAAAACAAAAAGTTTAAGTAAAATGTTGCCATGTGCAAATAAAATATATATGTTATAAATTCATACTCCAAAACTATTATGCTAATAAAATGTTAATGTTGTAACTATTAAAGTTAAGAACTATTCTTAAACATTTTTCTGAGATATATCTGTGTCATATACATACAAAACCATAAATATATATATATATATATATATATAGTTATATTTACAATATAAAACGCAAAAACAAAAGAAAAATAAAACCAATTTATATATACTACAAATAATTGTATACAAATAATCGATTCTCATATGTTATACGATTGTATGTACAGCTATAATTAAATGGCCTATAAAGAAATTTAATTTATTAAACCAATTAATAAAATTCAAAAGCAGTTTTATTTATTTCAACTTATTTGCTTTAAGCTGCACAGTGACGTAGATAGTTTTTTGGTGATGGCAGCAAATGGCATTGTGGAAATAATCATCAAGGTATGTGTTAATGGAATGAGTGGAAGAACTGGATTTTGTTGGAAAAGCGAATGTCCTTTGTTTATAATTTAGCTATGGCTTCAACAGCCAAAATCATTATGACGTATTGTTGGTGTAACAATTCTGCGGACGAAACCTTAAAATAATTACGAGGCTGTGTTAAAACTTTTAAAACTAAATTCAAAAATTTGCTTCATATTTTTGGCTGTATTTTTCGTTTTAAGATAAGTTTCCTTAAATAAAAAAAAAATATTTTAAAATACATTTTTATAAAGTATATTTTTTTTTTCTTTTTCTTACACTGCACTGTAGGCGGCCTCGATAGCCTAGCGGCAGTGCACTAGATTATCATCCCAGAGGTTGTGGGTTCGAATCCCACGCAAAGCCATGGTCCTGCACTTTCCACTTTTCCTATTCCCCTAATTTTTCCTGTATATTCCATATCCTTATCACTTTCTCCCGTTATCGGTATCACAATGGGCCTATTCTTGGCCTAAGTGAGTTGGGACGCTAAGTCCCAGCTGCCGCCCTAACCTACCTACCTACCTACACTGCACTGTGGGCCCAGATCTTCATATTTTGGCCAAAACCCTGTCATTTCCATAATAATTTTTTTAGAGTGATGAAATTTTACACACGTGTTCCTAAATGATTGAAATATTTTTCTAGGTAGTTTGAGCCTCCTCCGATTTTTATGAGATATAGATAATCCAGACCAAAATTGGAAAAAATTTAATAAAAACCAAAAAAAAATTTTTACTTAATTTAAAAAAAAAACGTTTAATTGGAATTGGACTATATTTCACACAAAGGTAGATATGAGCTCCTCATACATTGAAAAAATAGCCTATACCCAAAATATTGAAGGGTTTTGGAGTTATAGCCCCAAACAGTTTCAGCTTTCCAAGCAAATTACAGAAAGACGACATCACCAATCCATCTGGTTTTTAACTGTCATAATATTTTTTTGCATGTTTTTTTAATTTTAGAAAAAAAAAATTCAAAAATCTGTATTTGATTTTTACGTTTTTTCGTAAAAATTTTTCATTTTTACATTTTTTGATTTGCATCCTTCTTTTTTGGAATATATATTTCTAATGTCAATCAACCCATACAAATCAGGTTATTATACAATGTTGATTGTGCTTTTTAGTACAACCTTTGAAAAATTGAAGCATTTGCAGCTTAGAAATTCAAAAAATAGTCAAATTTCCTGAGGGTCAATTTTTAAAATTCAACTTTTAGATACAAAATTCAATTTCCGAAAATCGGGAGGAATTAAATTTTGTTGGAAAACATGTAAAGAAATTTAAAAAAATTGTTTGGATCAAATATCGAGTGGTAGTCGGAGGTGCCCTTAATGCAAAGCAGCCAAATGATACAAAAACCAAAAAAATCTTTCTAACAACTCGAATATATTTAAAACCGAAAAGTTGTTAAGCTCAGTTTTATTTTTTTTCTGAAGTTATACTTATAAATAATAAAGTGAATGAAGATTTCTTAGCTAGATGTATCATATTAAATGCAGTTTTTTTTTCCGAATATGTTCGCGAAAGCTTATAAAAAAATAATGTCAACTTTGATTGCTAATAGCTTAAAAACCACTTGTTATAATTTAATATTTTTTTTTTCACAGTATAGCTTAATTTGTGTAAAATCATATTAAATTGTCATTTTGTTCAAATTTTGACTTTCATCTGAAGGGCTTTTGGCCAAAATCAGGCCACGCGGGCCCAATGTGCTATCAGTAAAAAAATGTTCGCTTAATCAAATACTTTTGATAAAATAACAAAATAAGTTTAAAAAAAATTTGAATGTATAAAAAAATACATTCGGCCGTGCTCCGGAAAACGAAGCTGAATTATTTTATGCGGATTCGTTTTGAAACCGAATGTTTGGTGCTCCCAATTCCACCAAACCGAATTTTTCATGTGGTTTGAAACCGAATCTTTTATTGCAAGTGGAATTCAAAAGAATCGGCCAAATAGGTTTAAAAAAGTTAAAATTTTATATTGAAAGAATTTTTTATATATTCGTTGATAATCTTTGATTATATTTATGCCAACTTTAAGTTAGATATTTACTGACAATTATTTTTAATATATTTTTTTTTTTAATTTTATCTTTTATATGAAATTTATTTCATTTAAATAGGAACACCTTTGCTTTGTGCTCCTATAGGTTTCATTAGGTTCTTCTATAGGTTTATTGAATGCCTTACCCCTCTAAACTAAGCCACTGCCTCTGCATAGCCTAGACCAACTTTAATTAAGAAAGTGAGTTTAAGCTACAAAAACAAAGCCAAAGAGAGAGAGACCAAAAAAGCGGTTGCCAAAAAGAAAAGCCAGCACTTAAGTCACAAAGACAAAGCTGCAAGATCTTGGCGCTTGCTGCTGCACTCTGGCAACTCAATTAACCCAAAAGACGCCGGCTGCAGCTTGAGCTATAGTGGCAACTCTGGCTAGCTTATAGCCATATTGTATAGCCAATATGGCGCTGGCTGCATTTGGCTGACTGAATGTTGCATGCAATTAAATTTGTACACAAATAAACTAAGCCAAAAGCATAAAGCACTCAAGGCCAATGAAATATTTCAATTAAAACACAATTTCTTTTATGCGCTCATAAAAACAAAACAAAACAAAATAAAAAAAAAAAAGCATTCCAATTGTTATGCCTGATTGGACCCCAGGCAATAGTTAATACTATAAACGAAATGAGCTTGGCAACTAATTTATGCCTGGAGCTGTTACTAACTAACTTTATGTGGTCTTAGGCCATGCTCGGGAAACATTCCAGCAGATACTTTGGATACAGCGCAGAAAAATCCAATTTATTTGCTTTACTTTCAGACAGCGCTACAAAGTGTTTTATTTGATGGAAATCAATTGATAAAACGCATTAACTTGGCGCTGAAGTTTAAGCATGGCAGCTACCCTATACATCCCTAAACCCAACGCAGCAGGAACAGCACGGTATATACATATATATTTATATGCATAAAATTCCTCCATAAAAACGGTTTTAGTTAAAGGTAATAGTGTTTGGAGAGAGAGAGAGAGCACCCAGAAAGACTCCCAGATAACATCGATTGTTCATTTAAGTTTGACGCTCACGTTGGCCAGGCGTGCCACAAAGTTGCCCACTTATTTACTGCTATCTGCTCCTGGTTTTTCATGCTTACTCACTTACGCTTTAATTAGTGAGAAGTATATTGGGTGCGTCGAGAGGTTTGTACGGCGGAAGTTGTCTAAACGGCGAAATAATGTAAAACATTCTTGGAACTAGAAATAAACTTGGCAAAGTGCTGAAGCACTAAGTACTGAAGAAATCCAATTAGTTTGCGCTTAGAAAATTTTCGAAATTCACCCGATAAAATGCGAAAATTACTAAAAAAAATGTTTGTTTTTTTAAATTTGTCTATTTTTTCTGTTTTCTTCTAGGTTAATGTTAATCTTAACAAAAAGTAATCCCTTTATAAAATGCAATTAGTACACTGTGCGTTAAGAGCACTTTCGAATATCGATCTCGAATCCGACTGCATAAAACTTTATTTATGGTTAACAAAAGTTCCTACTGCTCTTGTTCACTAAATATTTTATCCAATTTTCCTATTCATATATTCATATAAACGTTATTAAGATCCAAAGTGCATCTTCACTTCGTTGTGTCGAACTTTGTAACCTCTTCCTGTTAGTTGCTCTTCTAAACCAATGTGCCCCAATCCCACTTCGAGTGTTGCCTTTAACAAGCCCTTTAGAGAATAACTTCGTAATACGCCACAATCAGACACTCTTGTTTAGATTAAGTGCTTCTTAAATTTGCCTCCGACTTAATTAATCAAATTGAGTTCAATATTTTATGCACACGCAAACATAAAATTTCCCTAGCAAAGAATTTCGAATTTCGAGTGCTTCAAGTGAAAAATAAAAGTTAAGAGCACAACTATGTGCTCACATAGTACATACACTTGTATTAAGTACTTGCCGCTCTTGGGGATTTGGCAATTTTACTTTTTGGCCTTCAATTAAAACATTTTCAATTGCCTTGAAACTGAGGCTACCAGAACAGTAACTAGGTTAATACCCGCTACAAAAACAAATGTTGGCCATTTTTCAATTGCTCTGTGTGTAATGTTCATGTTTGTTGTTTTGTTTTTGTAGCTCTTAAGAAAGTTGGCAAAAAACTTTTCAATGAAATATGCAGAGAACATTTTACACAAATGCTATGCAGGCACACATACACATAAACACACGCACACCCACACACATATACACCTACAAAAGGTAGACTGATAATTGTAAAAACTTATATAAACGGCATAAATTATAAAAGTTTCAATTTTATTATGTACAAGCAAGTCTAAAAAAAGTAAAATGACAGCCAGCCCCAAAGAGCAACAAATTATTAGCAAAGGTCTTGTGAACATTTATAGGAAGCAAGGATAGCAAGGAACAACAACAAGGATCACATTTAATTTGTTACAACTTGCTTGCAACGGTTGCAAAATGCCATCGGCAGTGGCTGCAACATATTTACATACTAAGTGCAAAGTTCACATGCAAAAAATCAAACTATTCCCACACAAATCGAGTAGAATGAAAATGCTTCGAATGTCAAAGGTGGAGGAGTACTCCTCCAGCTCTCTAGACCTCATGTTCTCTGTGCCATGGAAATTGTTTGCACAGACAGCTGTTACACTGACAGAAAAGTAAGTACAATCAGCGAGTAAGTAGAGTTGATTTTTGTTACAAGTGTGACCCTATCATAATTTGCTAAGAACTATCCAAGCTACTGCATTAGGTAGGTAGGTAGGTTAGGGCGGCAGTTGGGACTTAGCTCTCAACTCACTTAGGCCAAGAATAGGCCCGTTGTGATACCGTTAATGGGAGTAAGAGATAAGGATAGGAAAAGTGGAAAGTGCAGGACCATGCTTTTCGTGGGATTCGAACCCACAACCTCTGGGATGATAGTCTAGTGCACTGCCGCTTGGCTATCGAGGCCGCCAAGCCAACTACATATTGCATTTGAAAAATAAAACTCTGAGAAAATAATTAATTAATTCAAGCGATTTTCAGACACATTATTGGAGTACTTTCAAGATAATATTGAGGTAAAACAGAAACCTTTTCTTTTCCTTCGATGGCATTGGGCTGAAATTTGTTAAAAAGCAAGAGAGGAGATAACATTCGGCCATGCTTTGGAAAAAGAATTCTTCTTATGTCCTGTTACTCCTAGTGGAGGAGTTATATTGTTATTTCTAAAACATGGGGCTTGCATCTCCAAGTCCGTCGTGCATGCTGCCGAAGCAGGTGGATTAGCCGCAGGAACACGGGTGAATATTCCTCGGGTTTACTCTCATGCTTATAAAGAAATATATGAAGGAGCAGGGTTCTGACAGAAAGTTAAAAGCTCAAAGTCAGTGCTGGCAACTCTGCTCGCAGTAACAGGTCACTTTTAAATAGGCCGCCCCCAACCTGAAGAACAGACGCCTTTTGCAGCCACTCATTCTGAATACAGACGCTACGTTGTGGATCGCTCTTCGCTTGACTGCTCCTTGAAGACCTTACCGGCAAGGGTGGCCCTACCAGTAGCTATGCTACCGCCGGCGTTGCTCTTAGAGTCATTGCAGCTACTATGCCCCATCACCCCGTCGTTTTGAAACCGAATATTTGGTTTTCCCAATTTCACCAAAGCGATTTTTTCATGTGGTTTGAAACCGAATGTTTTGTTGCAAGTGGAACTAAAACGTATTCTTTGATATTCTTAGATTATATTTATGCCTACTTCAATGGTGATATTCATTGATAATTATTTTTTTCTGACTCAACCCAAAAAATGGCATGCACAGCAAAACGATTTTTTTTTGTGTTCGTCTATGTGCAGATATCATACACGAACAAGTAACTATAAGTGCGCCAGGGCTCCCGCGCTCACAAAAAAATGAATTCCCTTGCAACAAAACAAATCATGTTGCTAAAGTAATATTTTTGTTTAATTTTATTTAAAATATGGAATATTAAACAACTAGCAATATTTTATTTATATTTAAGCCCTATGCTGCGAAGAGGAGCGATATTTTGTATTACTATACATAATATCATGGAAATAAAAAAAAAATATTTTAACGAAAACTGCGGCAACCATATTTGTTTCATATCAAAGTTTGAATCCGTTTTTTTTAAATATTTATTATGGAAAAAATAAAAAATTCACATATTTTTATGTATAGAAGCTAGATAAAATAAATTTGCGTTTGTATGAGTTTTGCCCTTTACTAATCTAAAGAAAACTTTTAAATAATCTGATAAGATGCCTCAAGTGCAGCTGACCTTTAGAGCTAGAAAGAGAAGAGTTAAAGGCTGCCATCCAGGGAACCTTCCTAAGAGATTCCTATAAATAACTTCAAATGCTTTAAAACTGCATATAAATATGTACATATATATTCCTGTAAATATTGTTTTTCCGTATGTAGAACAACCCTTTGATTATAATTGGTTTTTATTTTCTTTTTTTTTTATGTTCATCTAGGTTAAGCTGCCAAGATAGGTAGTAGGGAACTAGTTTTATTACATTGTATAGGTACAAACTTTTTAATAAAAAAAAAAAAAAAAGATAAGATGCTTTACATTCTCGATTATATTCTTGACTCCGAGGTGGAGCATCGAGTCATAAGCTGCCTCAATAGTCAGTCCATAATTAGATTGGCTTGTTATTCGTTTAAAAAATTTCATATACTATTATTCCATATCTTAAACTAATGCAATTCAAAATTTATTTTATAGCCCAAAAAAATTACAAAATATTTAAGACAGCTTATTAAAAAAAAAATTAAAACAAAAAAAGTACAGTGCACGGTCGATAACGTGAATACTCCAAAACGTGAACACCCCAAAATGTGAACAAGGCGAGAAAGCTCTATAGCATGAACAATAAAAGTTTCAATGTTTGCATGTAATTTGCATTGAGCTTAAATAATTCTGAACTTGGGGATTCCCCTAATAGTGAGCTATGTTTTTTATTTGGCAACTTTGGACTAGCATAGAGCGTTTTGTCTTAGTTTATATCTATGCAGAATAGCAATGAGTTGTAAAAAACCTGTGTGCTTGACGTTCAAAGAAACAGCTGAAATTCACGATTTTTTACAAAAAAAATCCAGTGTGACGTGCTTAGCGAAAAAGTACAGTGTTACTAAATAAATAATTTGTGGCAGAAAAAAAAAGAACAAAGTATTTTAAAAAGCGTAAGCGACCAATTTTCTGGGCCTGGAAAAAGAAAAACTTTGTGTACTTTGCTGCCCAAAACGGAGAAAGCTCTTTATCGTTGCACGTTATCAACCGTTCAGGAATGAACAATGATATTGACGTAAAAATTGCGGATAATGACATTGAACAGGAGGACGAATCTAACGACGAATCCAACGACGCTGACTGCATCTCAGAGGCACGGGAGAAAATTAAATTTAATTTAGATTTTCAACAAAGCGGTACAGTGGGCTAGCCATGAAGGCGTCGATCAAAATGATATAAATGTATCCCACCAAAAAACATTTTCATGTAAAATGTTGCCAAGACGAGAACATATAACTCGCACTGTCAAAAAGTTATCAGATCTCATATAGAGCCAAGCTTCTAACTCTACACGCCCTAACTCTACAAGGCCTAACTTAACAAACTCTACACCTTAGTCAAAATATGTGGCTTGGCCGTTCGTTACAAGAACTATTGTATAACAGAAAAGTAATAAACAGTGAATTAATTTTTCACCTTACGCCTAACGCCTATGTGAATGTAGCGAAATGGCCAAGCCACATATTTTGACTAAGGTGTAGAGTTTGTTAAGTTAGGCCTTGTAGAGTTAGGGCGTGTAGAGTTAGAAGCTTGGCTCTATATGAGATCTGATAACTTTTTGACAGTGCGAGTTATATGTTCTCGTCTTGGCAACATTTTACATGAAAATGTTTTTTGGTGGGATTTCATTTTTTTTTGTAAGTTGTTTGTAACAAATTTTAATTTTTTTTTTTAATTTTAATTTTTTTTTTTTTTGTTTTTATTTTTTTAATAATAATTTATAATAACAAGGAGCCTCTTTATATATGTATATATGTATATATCTGGGGGCATCAAGTTTCAGTTCAGATTACCCCTCTAGCGCAGTGGTCGGCACGGCCCTATCTCTGGAGCATAGGCTAAGGCGACGTCTACACACTTCATGTGTTATACACAAAACGCATGCATACTATGTGCGTGCTTTTTGTACATACTACTAAAATGTTCTCTGCCGCAGTGACGTATTGCGACGCTGACGTTGCTTGACGTCAACAACAACAACAAGAGCCGAAGCCACGCACCATCAACTGCGTGTTTGTTGCTTAGCAAGGTACAATACATACGCAAAAAAAAATGTGAGTGTATTTTGTGTCGACCACTGCTCTAGCGTCAAAATTGAAAATTGCAGGTCTCATACAAACTTGCATCCCCAAGTTTAAGGAGTTGGGGGATGAAAGTTACAAGTTTTATAATTTTGTTGTTGTTTGTGTGCTAATACTAGCTTACATACAAAATTTCAGGTTTCTAGGACATTGGGAAATACCTAAGAATTTTGATGATCATCAGTGACAAAATCAGCGTTTTTAGATGTCAATAAAATCTAAAGTATAGGAGCTATGCAATTAAAACTTTATACGTTTAATAAGTCCGCTATTGACAACATATCCCGAAAATTTGGTTGATCTAGCATAATCCTAACCAAAGTTATAACGGCTCAAAAAAACGACGAAGCGCTTCGAGAAAAGGTAGGTAGTGCCCTTACGCTTCGCTTCGCTTGGCTCGTCTTGGCGGGGGCACTACCGTGCCACCAGATTGAAACGACTAAGGAAGAAAGCTGCGTTTCAAGTAATAGAAAAACAGAATACACAGAAAAAGATGACTGATTTTTTTAAATAAATAATTTTTCAAACTAATATGTACATATACAAAACAACAATAAAATGTCAATTTACTTGATACTAGCTTGGCATTCGAAAACGTGAACACTTTTGTTAACGCGAACTCCCTTGGTTTTAATTAGTTCACGTTATCGAGCTTGCACTGTAATCACAAAAAATAATTTTGCGCAACTTTATTACAGTTCTGCCCAAGACTCAAAATACCAGGCGCACAGAAATAAATAGCAGGCTAAATGTCCATCAAAAGCTGCTTGCTATACAACCAAAACATGTACAAATATTTGTAGCATACTTTAAGTTGTCAAAATTGTTCAGTTTCGTAGCAATCAACTTTTGTTGGGCATCTAGCCTGCTATTTATTTCTGTTTGCCTGATATTTTGAGTCTAAAGCAAAACTGTAATGCAAAATATTTGTTTGTTTTTTTTTTTTATTTATTTATTAGATGTACTTGAGGTAAATAAATAAAGCGCAAAACAAAGCTAAATCAATTAACATTTGTTTTTAGCATTCACTTAAGGTTTTTTTCATTCATAAGTTTTAAAAACATTTAATCAATTATTTGGAAACGTTTAAACGAAGCAGCGAAGGCATGAAGTTTTAGATCAAAAAATTGGTGAACTTTTCGTAAATATGAGGTTCTCATAGTCTAGTAGTTTTCTAGACCAACATTTTCAAATATTTTATGCAATTTTAAAACTAACTTCCTTTTTTTTATGAAAATTCGCACATTTTTTTAAACACTTATATCAGACCAGTTTTCTAGAAAATAGCAAAACAGCTTAATTAAGTTGTCCTTGGCTTAATGGTCTAAGGGCGGATATTTTTTTGACATAAAATTGAAAAACAATGGTACAGACTTTAAATTTTGTACAGTTGATTATAATGAGCCAACTGACGCTTAGACAAATTTCAGAACGATCAAACCACGAGTGTTCCGGTAGGAATAAAAAGGTATAATTAGTCATCTGGAACTTAGTACAGTAAAAATAGACCAAAACAGGGGCTGACCTGGAAAAAATTGCACACTGGAGTTTCTGTTGCTTAATGTATTAAGGACCATCCAAAAAGTCTAAAACCAAATTGGAGACCTCCTCCCCCCGTAGGGTTTTTCGTTATTTTGACATATGTTTGAGCCCATTTATCTCGAAATCTATAAGCCGTACACAAAAACTTCCAAGGCAGAAAATGTTTAAAATTGAATTAAAAATGTTATTTGTAATGGAATGTATACCCAGAAGTTCATATTTTAGGCGCCAGATGGCGCCAAAGTTACTTAAGCGCAGTTTTTCGTCATTTTCACCACCCCCCTGCAAATTTTTTGTTTTTGGCGTTTATCAAAAATTTGTAGATCTCAAAAAAGTACACAAGACTGGGCTTAAAATCATGTAAGTATCTCTAGTAGTTTCCACGATATGACGCTTTAAAGTCTTTCCATGCCTTGAAAAACATACAAGCCCATCGCCGCTGCTAGCTAAAGTGCTGAACGTAGCGCAGCGCTTGCTAACCCTACGGGGGGAGGAGGTCTCCAATTTGGTTTTAGACTTTTTGGATGGTCCTTAATACATTAAGCAAGAGAAACTCCAGTGTGCAATTTTTTCCAGGTCAAAACCTATTTTTACATGCGATCATCTGAGTATTGTGTAAGCCAAATTATCTTCGTAAAATTTTAAATTAAAAGAATCTCTATTTGCGGTACGGAAAATGAGAGCTGGAGTACCACAGGGTAGCGTCCTGGCCCGTTTTTCTATACAATCTGTATACGGCGGATATCTCTACACCTAAAGAGCTGACGTAGACCGTAGTATAGAACGAAAAGTTGATAAAAGCTACTTGGCGACTTGGCAATACGCCATCCAGATCTGGGGTATGGAGGCTCGCTCGAGTCGCTTACGTATTCAGACGCTTCAGAATAGGATCTTAGTCCTTATTCCTGAATACGAATGGTATGTAAAGAATTCGACCTTGCACCTTGATCTCAAACTGTGGACCGTTGCCCTCAAGATAAATGAGCACACAAGACACTGCAGTGAAAGATCAAATAGACACCGTAGTAGGCTGGCAAAAGAGCTCACTAATGAGAATCCCATAAAAGGCCCACCCCCAAAAGCAGCCTAGTAAAAATTATGGACAAATCTTGGCCTTCTGATGGGTACATCGCCTTGACCCGTCTAAGATATCTTCTGCTAAACAGGCTGGATCGGAGATCATAAAATAAGAATCTTGCAATTCATAAAAATATACGTAGTTTTCACAATTTTGCCAAAAAAAAAAGAAAAATAAAAAAAATGTTAATCAAATAATGGTGTAACTATCGAATTGAATTAACCACGAGCGTGCTTGGCAACACTTTAAGGGGTATACGCAGTTCGAAAAATTTCGCGTGGAATTACAAAACTTTATATAAAAAAATCCCATTTTGAATATTCCATTTGGGATTTTTATTTATATAAATTTTTGTCATTCCGCGCGAAATTTTCAGAACTGCGTATAGGCCTTTATGTTACAACTCCTTTACTTCTCCTTATTCCACCTTATTTCTCCTTGTTGCTTTGGACAAACTGGGAACCTTGTTGAATTCCGAAAATAAAAATTTTTAAAATCGTTCAAATTTTTGGTGAAAATAAAACGAACTTTAAAATCAGTTGTTCAATAACTTCGAACCGAATAAACGAGCACTCTCATTATATTTTTTTTAAATTATATATCTTTCGAATAGTTTGAAAACATTTGAAAAGCTCGTTAAAACTAAATGCCTCAATTTCTTTAAACTTTACCTTTTTTAAACTCTAAATATCTTCACATAATAAATCTTAAATGCAAAATTTTTGTTTCATAAAAGCTAAATCCTTCGTGGTCGAAACTGAAGTCTCCTGAAGTCCGCACAATACCATTATTGATTTTTCTCAGTGTAGTTACACAGTTGCTAAAGACCCCACCGATAGACAGGCAAATTGAATCGATAAAGTCAACAAATCTCTATAAAAATATACAAACTCAGACAACAAATGCTTTCATTGATAGTGCGACAAAATCAACTTTAAAAGTTGTCTTTATATTGTAAGAGTGTCTCCATATATATGTGTGTGTGTTTGTGTATTTGTGTATCTATGTAGGTTTATGTATTTGTGCCACATTTGCGTGACAGAAAAAAAGCATTCCAATCGATAATTCCTGTTAACTACAAGTTAAACAGTTTGACATTCATTGTCCGAAAATCTTTGCTGATAAGCAGCTGCCTAGGAAATGTTAAATCTACAAGGACCCCATAAACCTGTCTCCAAGCAGCAGCATGGAATCCTTCCATGGCAACTCTAGCCCTTAGCAAAACTATAAAGCGGATTGACAAATGGGGCGGAAATCAAACTATGAGCATCTCAAACTGGCGCACAACAAAAACTACACTAAAAAAACAACAACGAAAACTAGAAAAAGAAAATCTTTACAAAAAAAAAAAAATGTATATGAAAGAAAAGCGTAAACAGTTTAGAGAGCATTCCATAAATATATACACACAAGCTCAGTGAACTGTTTCAACTTTTAAAGTGTGAGAGGAAAAGTTTTTAAAAGCACTGCACAGTGGTACCAATATATGCAAATTTGTTGCATGCTAAAAGTTTAGTTAAAAGTAAAGCAACTCAAACTGCTTTAAAATGTTGCTACATAAATGAGTCATTTACGATGTTATACCTATATACTAGTATATAAGTGTGAGTCATAGTACATGTCGTTATAAAACCAAATTATCGTTAGAACCAATGTTTGTTAAAAAAGTTCCATAGTTTATGTTGCCGTCAACTTGAAACTTTTGCAAATTGTTATTCAACATTTTCTTTCAAAAGTTTTTGCAAAACAAACTAAACTGCAAAAATAAATTATAAAAGTTGAATACCAAGACTTGAATACTCTTTAGGATTGGAAAATAGCTGAAAAAAATTGAGGACCCAACAATAAAATAAAAAATATTTTATTTAAAAAAAAAATTAATTAATTACAAATTAAATAAAAAAATATGTTATTTAAAAAAAAAAAATTAATTAAATATAAATTAATTGAAAATTAAATAAAAAAATATTTTATTTCAAAAAAAATTAATTTTCAGTTAATTAAATAAAAAAATATTTTATTTAAAAAAAATAATTTTTATTAATTTTTAATTAATTAATTTTTTTTTTATATAAAATATTTTTTTATTTAGCTTTTAATTAAACAATTTTTTTCATAAAATTTTTTATTATTTTTATGGTCTAAAAAATATTGGATTTCAATCACAAATTTATTTTAATTTGCTTAACATCAGAAATCTTTTATTTAATAAAAAAAATTAAAAATGAGACAATAATTCAATTCTTATTTATTTCAAAAAATTTTCAAAATTTTTTTATCATTTTATTACTACCTATATATTATAAAAATATTTAAAGGTAAAATATTAATTCATAAATTTTTAGTTACTGTCCATTATTGTGTTGTTGTATATTAATGTATAACACTGCATAAACAATTTTTAAATATTAAATAATTTTATAAAATCGTAAAAAAAATGTATAAAAAAATAAATTAAATTGATGATATTTTTTAAATATTTTTTTTATTACACTTTTTTTCTTGACAAAGATTGGAATGCAAAACACAACTAAAACTTTTTTTCGTAAGGTAATGAATAGTAATTTATTTATTTTTTAATCATTTATTATAATTAATAAAAAATCATAACATAAAAACATTAATTCGATAGATTTTTAATAATAAATATAAATATATATTTTAAAATATTTGCTTCCAAAATATTGGAAACCTTAACTTTCATAATAAATTATTTTTAAAAATAAAATCTTTTTAATAGTTAATTTTTGTTATATACTTAATTAATAGGTTTTAAAAAATTTTTAATTATTTTGTATTACTATATTTATGCAATAAAATTTTGTTTATTTATATATTATACAAATTGTTTAGTCCACAAGTATTTTTTTTTATTTTTGTATTATACAACATATTTGAAAAAAATAACAATATTAGAAAAAAAAATGTAATACAGTCGAGGCGGTGCCCGACAGTGTAATACCCTGTACCTTTTTTTCTAAAAAAAAGATTTATTCCTGCATATTCTTACTAAGAATTTCCAATTGGAACATTTTTTGTTGGTGCAAAACGATATTGATACCTATAAGTTCCGCAAATTTTAACCGATTTTGATGAAAATCGAAATTTACTTTAAAGAAGTTATTTAAAGTATATGGGGTAAGTTTCAAGGCGATATGTTGAAGGGTGTGGGAGAAAACACGGTAAATCGATTGCGGGGGGTGGGGGGGCTGCATTGATAAAATTTGGATGTGTATTTGTTTATTAGAGGCACATGAATCAGCTTACCAAAATTGGTGGTTCCAGGTCATTTGTTACTATTATTACGTAGAGTCAAATATTGACGCAGTTTATAGGCAAGGGGAGGTGAAATTTTTACATTTTAGGCTATAACTTTTGTTGTAATTGTCCGATTTTGTTTATTTTTGACACACAGATGCATGTAACTACAACGCATCGCTCTGTTAAGTTTCAGATTAAAATATTAAACGGTTTAGCTAAAAACCGCGAAACTCTGCTACGGGGGAACGGGGAAAGATATTGACATGATTCAACAAACTTGATCTTCTGAGGAAATATGCGCATCAGCTGGTAAAGTTTCGTATCTCTAGCTCTTACAGTCTCCGAGATCTAGGTGTTCATACAGACGGACAGACGGACGGACGGACAGACGGACGGACAGACGGACATGGCTCAATCGCTACCCGAGGTTATGATAAGCATTTTGGTATAAAGGACTTGGGGTCTGCCACGCCTCCTTCTTGCCGTTACATACATTGCACAAATCTAGTATACCCTTTGTACCTATAGGTACAGGGTATAAAAATTTTTCTTTAAATAGCCAATTCTTTATCAATTAATTATTTTTAATTTATTATTTAATAGTTTTTCCTTAAATAACAGATTCTTTATTAATTAACTATTTATAATTTATGCTTCATTTTAATTTTTTATTTTTGAAATTAATCGATTATTTTTTATGATTATATTAAAATATTTAAATGTATTAAGTGTCTATTAGCTAGTGCTCGTTAAACTAGCATTAAGTTTGGTAATGAATACTAAATTAGTTTAATTTAATTTGTTAAAAAAAAAAATATGATTTTTTATAAATAAAAAATAAGAAAACGAAAATATTTATATTTAAAAAAAAAAAAAACATTTTTATTAGAAATTTTGATTTGTAAGCAAGTTTACTAATACTTAAGTGTTGTATTGTATAATATATTTTAATTTATTTATTTATTTATATAATTATAAAGAAGAAGTTATTTATAGGTAATAAAAGGTTTGTAGCCAGAGCAACTTAGGGCTTCAGGCTGATTTCAATTAATAAATAAATATAAAAAATTTAATTTTTTAATCAATCACAAATAGCACCTAGTCTCAATGGAGACTAGCTGCTCCTGTCACCGTTTAAATAATTTTATTTAATTTACTGATTGTTTTCGAACAATTGTAAATAAAATGGAAGAAAAAAAAAAAAAAATCGCAATTAATTTAGATCTAACTTCTTTTTATATGAAAGTCATCGATCTCAACGACCCTTTTTGAGTCCGCCCCTGTAAACTTCACTTCAGAAATATCCTTTATTAAGATCGTTCGCTTATGAGTTCAGAAAGGATCCTATCCTTGCTGATTTATTCCAAAACTTATTTCCTTATTTCTACCCAACAACAGGAACTAATGTAGACTAGGCTTAAAACTTTCTTTCCCATAAAAAATTCAATCATCAGTATGATCAGGGTCTTAAGGATAAATATTTTACTCTTTTCTTTTAAGCGCTTCAAATCACAAAAATAAAATGGGTTTTAGAAAAATCAAGCAACCCAGCAGATTTGCTTGCTTCTTAGTTTCATATCTTCTGTCCAAGTATTCAGAAACTTTTCACAGGATGTCTACATATCGGATAGCCTCACTGTCAAGATTGATATTTGAGTTTTTAAATTTAACGCTTTACGGCTTAATTTAAAAAAAAAAAGTGTTTTCAGTTTTTTTTGTAACTAAGCTACAGAATATTTTTGGACCAATTTTTTTTTGTAATCTAAGTTGGCAACACGGCTCTAAAAAAAAAATATATATAATTTTTTTTACCCATCACATTAAAAAAAAAAATATGTTTTTTTATATTTTTTTAAGTATATTCCTTAAGTATGTCAATCAAAATTTTTTTAAGCACGTATTTTTAAATATTCTTTATTTTTTATTGGTGGAAAAAATAAAAAAATTTAATTTTTAAATTTATGAATTTTACGAAAAAAAATTTTGGCTTGCCTTTTGACTCGAACTGCGTCATTATTTTTAAAAAAAAAAGTGCGCATTTTCTTAAAAAATGTAAAATGCTTTTTCTAACGTCATTAATTTTTTTAATACTTTCTCAGACGGACTTTTTGGGAATATGGCGTTGTCTAACGTATATCTGTTTGACATTAAAAAAAAAAATGTAGTACTTTTTTAAAAATATTTATCACCTATTTTTCACCTAAAAAAAAACATCATTCAGGCCGACCATTTTGGAATTCTTGATGTATGCATTTAAAAAAGTATAATAACAAAAAAAAAACATAAAATTTGTTTAAAGAATTGGTTATATAAGCAGATCTTTAATATAAAGATCTTACAATCCCAATAATCAATATAATGGAAATATTTTTAAGGAGTCTCGAGCAAAAACTTTTTATGCATTTATGCGGAGCACGATTCGATCCGTTTTCAAAGTAATTTTATTTTCAAATCTTTAGTATGATCGACATTTAATGTTCTATCTTCAACCTTTTACAAAATATTCTCCAGCCTGAAGGCCTAAGTTGCTTCTACTTTATAATTATATAAATAAATAAAATAAAATATTCAATGTTTCTATATGTGCCTTTACAATTCGGCTTTATGTAACTTATGTAACTTTAGTAAGGGCATATGAAGAAACCAAAGAAGTAAGGCAACTTAAACAATAGCCCAGGAAAACTTTTCGAAAGAAAAAAAAAAAAAACACAAACATTTGTCACTTAATGCACAGTTAAGTAGCTCTCATAAACACACTTCTCCACACCTCCTCACACTTTCCCCGCACATAACCAACTACAATCACACCCACTCACAAATACAATTAGGGCACAAGACCAGCTCCCAAGGCTGTCATATGTGTCCGCCACGTGAATTTGGCCAACGACTTGGCACCAATTTGCGCTTTGCGTTAATTCCATTAATCTAAGCCTAATTGTTATGGGCGCCTGAGGTGTAATCAATGCAGCCGCCGGCAAATTAACCCAGGACATTTGTGTCAGCGACTGCCACAAATACCAGACTGAGAACAATATGCAAAATTTTCAAATGAAAAACAGTAAAAACCCCAAAAACAAGTAGGCCGGCTACGGTGGAGACAGACAGACTAAAATATACCCTTGATACCTTGGATGCGATTTTGACGCAGTTTAGACCAAAGCCCTTATGGGGCTAAGGAACTTCTGCGACATACTACTACTAATTTGGCCATTACAACCGGCTTTCGGTCTTGGCCGCAGAAATTATCCTACGCCAGCGGTTTCTGTCCTGTGCTTGCTGGCGCCAATTGGTAATCCCAAGGCTACGAAGATCCTCCGTTGCCTGATCTTCCCATCGCAGAGGCGCGCGTCCCTGTCGTCGTCGACCTTCCAGTGATTTCCGCTCGAATACCTTCTTGGCTGGAGCATTTTCATCCATTCGTGCAACATGACCTAGCCAGCGCAGACGTTGTAGCTGCATGCGCCGAACTAGATCAGTGTCGCTGTATAGCTTATACAGCTCGTGGTTCATTCGAATACGAAAATCAAAAAAAACTTCTGTGACATGCATATAGAAAATGTTGCAAATGGGCAAGAGCTTCCTGAACATTGAAGTGTGGAGAGCCAGCTGAGTAAGCTGAGAATCACGTGGCAAGCACAGACAATGTATTGCATCCCAGCAAGATAATATAATTAGGAAATTGGATATGGCTATGAATTACTTTGGAATACCACGGGCTATATACTCGGATATGAATACTCAGCTAGAAGAAGTTACATAATCAACGTCACCTAATCCTAACTATCCAAGGTAATTGGAATTACTTCTGGCGAACTTACTGCATATTTTCCACTAAAAGAACAGCTGAGTAAGATGAGCAAAACTGAGCTCTACATATTGTGATGCCCAAGCTGTGTAGGTAGGACATGCCTCTTCAGAGATGGCATAAGAATTGAACTGGCTGGGAAGCTTAAAGGCTACAAGTGGGTACATTATAACCCAAAGGCCTCAATAACCCCATTTGTATATATTTTGTGAGCTCTTAAAAGCACCAAATTTGCATATATACCCCTTACCAGCTGGCTAGAGAGTACAAAAAGAAATCCCAAAAGTGTAAAAACAATTCCCAGCCAGCTGCTCTAGGCTCCAAAAGCATCCTTGTCGGCGTCTGGCCAATGTCAACTGCCAGCTGACAGCTGGCTGCTGCCGTGTCCTAAGCACAACTCCTGCGGTTATCCACCAAACTGTTGGGCTGTTATTACCAGCTTTAGCCGCAGGCTAACTACCTGCTTCAAACATTTTGTAGTTCAATAACCCATTTTCCGCACTTGATGTTTGTTTGGGGGGGGGGGAGGTGCCAAGTGTTGGGTAAGTATTTTGGCCGGGCCTAGAAAGTCAAGTGAATTGGCCGCAATGAAAATGGCAAGCAATTTACTTTTATGGCAAAACAAAACACTGAAACGTCATCCGGATATCCCGGAGTCACTTCATCGCTGTTCGTTTTTATTTCGCTTTTGTATTTTCCGGATTGTTATTGTTGTTGTTGTGTCAAATTGGTTTTGAGTGTTTGCCAATTTTTTGTTGTTGGTTTATTTTTTGTATTGGCAGTTGGCGGTTTTTTGTGCCCTGAAAAAAATGACATGGCTGGGAAGGGTACATGGGAACTGGGAGTATGTATGCAACGGGCAGCAGCAAAAGTGTCAAGAAGACTACAAAAGTATTGAGTACTTGTTGAAGATGTTAACTCAAATTTTTGAAAGCACATAAAGGACCTTCAATTAAGATGAAGCATTTAAAAATTTTCTTATATTTTGAGTGGACAATTAAAAAATATATTCAAAAATTACGTATACGCAATGTTGTCTTATATAAACTGTAAAGTAGAGTTCCAATACTATCGATAGTGCCACCACTCGATAATTTAGACTTGGATATAGTGCTGGAGAAAACATCGATTTTATATCGATGCATCGATGTATCGAAGTTTTAAATATCTATATATCGATGTTGGCCAACAGAGATGTTTCTCCAGCACTTCTGCACTCATCAAATGGGTGTTTAGTAGTGCTGGAGAAACAACTCTGTTAGCCAACATCGATATATAGATATTTTAAGCTTCGATACATCGATGCATCAATATAACATCGATGTTTTCTTCAGCACTACTTGAATAGTTGAAACTATCGATACTATCGATAGTACTATCGAACAAAGTAAAATATGACACACCAAAAAGGTAAACATTCTTAAAACAAATACAATACAACAAGTGGGAAAAATTCTAATATTTACAAAAACGATATTTCAAAATGTTTGACAGAAACGTTTTTTTAATGACATTGTAAATAAGAGATCCTACATCTTAAAAAAACAAAAACAATGTCCATTCAACAATTAAGAATTAAAATAAATGAGTAGCTTTGTTTTATGGCAGATGAACAACATGTCCACATTTCTAGGTTTTAGTCGGGTTCTTCGGTCTGTCGAAACTATAAAGCCACTTGTACTGAACATACTCTCACTTTCAGGAGAAGTGGCAGGCGCGCCTTAATATTTTCTGACTAAGTTTTGTAGTCCAACGCAGTCGGCTAGTAGCTGATAGTAGAATAGTTATTAGTAACAATTTTTAATTGTTTATACTAACCTTCTAAAAGCTCAATGGATTTGCATCTTGCCTTAAATTTGGACTAGGCAAACAATTTCGAATGTCAAATATTGCTGCTAACTAATTGTTAGCGATGTTTTTTTCTGTTTTTTTGCAAGACGAATTTTATGAAATTCGAAGTTTCGGAAGCCAAAGTCGTCTACTATCCGGAAAGGCTATCGATATTGCCATCGATAGTATCCCACCTCTACTGTAAAAGTAGGGGATCGTTGTAGAATTTTCTGCAGATGCTATGATTACTTAATTCCTCAAGTTTTAGCTCTGTTTAAGCATTACTCTACTTTTTTTTTTCAAAATATTTGACAATGAAGCCCTGTGTGGAGTCGTTGGGAAGATATCGCCCCATGTCAATATGGGTACGTTCAGGACCGTAGAGAGAAAATTTGGGCCCGGGGGGAAAATGTACCAGAGCCTCTATTACATCTTTAACTTGAGTCACGACAGTTTGACAGTAGTTACACCGGGCCCCTGAGAAAACTCCAGGCCCGGGGGGAATCCCCCCTTTCGCCACTCCCTCTCGTCGGGCCTGGGTACGTTTGTATTATATTTCAAATTCTTGTAACTGTCGCCCCTATAGGCAAGTTTAGTAGACAAAAGCTTGCAATAAAATTTTCGATTTATATATCAAGGTCAAAGGTCAACGAGGTCAGCCACAATAGTTGTTCAAAGGAAAAAACAGTTGAACTCGAAAAAATTCAATCACATAGATGCCATTTTAGATTTTCATGCTTTTATTATTTTCTTAATGTTCATAAGAGTTTTAGTAAAATATGCTTTCTCGAATGATTCCTAATCGTGTTATATCTAAAATTAGCAATATAAGCAAAAATTACGATAAAACACAATAAATCTTGAAGAGAACTCAAAGTTTTGTCAATATTCAATTTTATTTTATTTAATTCATTTCAATTTAGTTCATTTCAGTTAAGTTCAGTTCACTTCAATTCAGTTAAGTTCAGTTCAGTTCAGTTCAGTTCAGTTCAGTTCAGTTCAGTTCAGTTCAGTTCAGTTCAATCCAATTAAATCAATTCTTTTAAAATTGTTTGTCCTTTACGATCTAGTTCAGGATGCAGAATAATTCTAGCCTACAATAAAAAAAGCCAAGACCAACATTTATTTTCTGTCTATATAAGGAGCTGAACCAGGAGGAGAGCTAGGTTCTGTATTAGTAGTAGCCTGTGGTATTTACATCACTTTTTCAGATCATGGGCGAAGTCACAAAATGTAGTGTTTAGATATTTGGTCGCTTTCCACAGCAATCACATCCCCCACGCTGCACATAAAATAATTTCTTGCTAAGTTTTTTGATTCAGAAATGGCAGCTGCGATGCAAGTCTGAGCCCCTCCTGAAAATTTAGACTGGCTTCGCCTTGGCTTCTTCTTCTCCTAAACCCTTGTTTACCTCTTTTTGGACTCGCTTATGCTCCTCCTGAGGTGTGGGTATGCGATCTCAGCATTCGTCTGCAGGCATTCCGATCCTGGATCATGTCATCGAGAGAGACCCATTCAAGTTAAAACTTATGACCCTAAGATGAAAGTACAACAATCTCCACAGAGAGATGCGAACCCAAAAACCCCTCCTTTAATCCGCTATTGAAATGTAGTTAACTTTTATAGTGCATTCCACCGTCAACTAGTAGGCACACTAACGTACTTGCTGACCTTTTTTCTAAGCCATATTTTGTCATGGTCCTCTATCCAATTTGTTTTGGATTATCTGTTGCCATTATTTGGAAGACGGTCACAGATGCTTGGCTCAATCTAATAACTGATTTTAGCTGATTCCATTTTAAGTTAAGCCAAGAAAAGCAGCTGCCAGCTAAGTAAGGAGCAACTAAAAGTAGTAGCATCTATCTATAGCTATGTATCCATCACTATGCTTCAATAACATCCTTCTGTCCTGCTGTTGGCTCTTCATCTAGGCTTTATCATTGTTGACACTCGATTTCACGCAGTTATTATTCCATTTTTTAGCTGTCAGCTGTAAGTTCAGAGTTCAGTCAAAACGTTACAACATTAGCCATTAAATTAAGTTCAGTTATAAAGTGCAGTTGGCAAAGTTTTTCTTCATATTAGTTAAATTAGCTTAAATGGCACGAGTTCAGCTTATAAAAGTTCAACTCAACAAAGCTCCAACCTGCCCGGGGTCATTTTCAAACAAAAGCATAAACCTAAATGCTTCAAAGTCCAAAGTCAAAAAAATTGTTGCTTAAACAACAACAACAACGAGAAGCACAAAATTTCAGAGAAAAGTTCTTTATTCTTTATTAACTTAATGACCTCGAGCACTTTAGGCCAGACTTCCGCTGCTCTAGCACAGAATGCGGTCTGCTGCTGCTCCCACTATATACATAGGTTAGATGCGAGCACTCTCTGTGTCCAAAAAGCCTCCAACTGACCTCACAAATATTTGCCGCTGTGTATATATTTATTTGGTCCTTAATGTCAATTTCTTTTTCTTGAATTTTTTTTTTTTTGGTGCTCAGCATGGAAATTTGTCAGATGAGCTCCAGGCTGTCAACACACGTTCCGAAATTTATTTATTTTTTTTTTTTCAAAATACCTGCGGTAATTGCCACATTAACAAAAACAGCTCCAAGACTTCAGCACGAGAAATTTTAAGGCGTTGTTAACACTAAAATAGATATGCGGAAGTGTTTAAGGGGTTGGTTGCACAAGTATCCCCCAAAATCTATGTTTAGTAGCCTCTGTACTTAAGATAATTTAAGTCATCAGAGCTTTTCGACTACGCCAAATGGACTTATAAGAATCTTAATCTAAACTAAGAACATGTATAAATAAATGTTTGAAAATATTGAGTGTCAGCCTATGCTCTTAACGACTTTCTAATATACAGGATAAAAGTATCTCGACCCAAGTTCATATTAAGAACATGAAAACTAACCAGTAGTACCCTTTAGAGAGAGGTTTCAATTGTGGAACCATTTCCATTTTCATTTGAACATGAATTTTCCACCTCCAAATCCGATGTGCATGCTGCCGAAGCAGGTGGATTTTCCATATAAATGTGGGTACCACTTGGAGACTCGTTTCCGTACGAGTTTACACTCATGTTTAAAATTTCAGTTTGCAAATAGTGCGAGTTAAGTGGAGAACTTTTATGGGTTACAAGCCTAAAGAAGATCTGGTAAGCTCCACCTAATAGATAACAATATAATTTATAATAAGAGGCCGCCTGTAACCTGAGGAACAGACGCCTTTTGCAGCCGCTTGCTCCGAGACAGACGCTGCAGAACTTCGGGAGACCTTTAAATCATATCTGACGAAGAAGCCCCTTCCGAAGCTCCCTCTCTCGTTAGCCCTGATCGTACCTCCCATGCGGGTTGTTTACCTCATATTCAGTACGGTTGCACAGGTTACCAGGGTGTATCACTGGCAGGTGAGAGTAGGGATTGAGGAATTAGATTGCTGATAACAGCTATCTCAGCTTCTCTAAAACCCCCTTTAGAAAGAGTGCCCTAAAACACAGGCCTACAAATACCGGAGTTATGTCAGTTGTTGAAAAGCTAAGGGTCGTTTCCGAAATAATTTGCTGCGTAGAATCCGAATCCGAGGTCAGAATTTGCCCATCACGTCTACGCAGCAAATTACTTGGAAAATGATCCATAGCTTTCCAACAACTAAACCATGTTGGTCTGTGTAATTCATGTTTTTTAATCAAAAAAAAAAAATAAAATTTTCTAATTTTATTTAAGTATGTTCCTTAAATATGTCAATCACCTTTACTCAATACCCTTTACTCAAAGGGATTATGTGTAGTTTGTGGCGACTGTTTTTTTTTTATAAATATATTAATTTCCATTTTGACAATAATTTTCACAAGAATTCAAAAGAATTCAAGGCAGAGACACAGAATTCAATACATTAAGTTGACGTAGCAAATTTGCTGCAAATAAAATATTAATCCATATAAATAAGTGCCATGTGTGCGGGTTCTAAAAAATTTGTGCATGAAATAATTATTCGTAGTAGCTGAATTAATTATAGAAGGTATCCTCAATATTTAAAATATCAAAACGTAAGATAAGTTACTTCAAAGAAATACAACATCACAATTTTAATTCTTACTTTTGATGGTCTTAGCTTAGTTATCTAATTACGTGCATATGGTATTAGCTGGAACATACATAAGTCAGCAAATAGTTAAACATCTTTAAAGAGCTTATGTTCAATTTGAACTGGTTTGCCATTTCGACTGCCATTTAAAATGTAACCAAGCGGAAAGCTAATAAAAAATACAGGTGGCAAAAAAAAAAAAATAAAAAAAAAATAAATATAAAAATTAAAATGGCGGCAACTCATAATTCTGCAGACAAAAGGAAACGCACAATAAAAGCGTAGCTAAGTGGGGGGAGGAAGCTTAGCCTGGCCATAAAACTAAGCATAGGCCGACAAGCTGGCGTCAACACCTCACTCTCTCTGTCTCTCTAAGCACCACAAAAACAAACACCTGCGGCGCACAAAGAAAGCCAAGTGGCATGCCACGAGCACTCGCCTCCATCCAGCTTGCCGCAGACGCCTTTTGGCCATTGAATTCATTTTGCAACCATTAATTGTAAGTTTATTGCCAGAAAATGGCTGCCAACGTGCCACAGCAGACCGTCACACCTTGCCACAGTTCGCTGTGTGTGACTCTGTATGTCTGTGTTTGTGCGTTTGTGGCATGCAGATTTATGCGCTGCTTACAACTCGTTTTTGGGTTCGTTGGCAACGGGGGCAAGGCATTGTGTAAACTGTGCCCGCTCAACTGTAAATAACTTTTTTGGTACATAATATGACAGCATTTAATAGACAATATTTAAAAGTTGGCTCACCATGTGCCCCCAACGACTTGCTCAATGATTTGAATTCCATTTCCAGTCAATCAAATATAAACTTTGGTACAGTAAACACTCACAAGTTGCAACTACAATGCGCTAAATTGTTAATTGCTGTGTAGATTTGTTAAACAAAAGTTTATGAATTTATTGTTAAGTCAATCAAAGTGAAAACTTTGGAAAGTATTTGCAATTTAAACTGCCCCTTTGCTTTGGTTTTAAGGTTCTAAGACCAATCTAGACTTATGCGACTTGCGACTTCAGTCAAAGATCGGGAGAACTAACACTCGGCCACCATGGTGTTTTCCCATTTTGGCAATAGGGCAGTATGAAAACTGCTTGGGCTGCTTGGACTGCTTGGGGAGAGTAGTGGTGAAAGCTCGCCTTCTCTCAGCAACACCAGTTAAAGTTTAGCGGCTTTTAAGCTTGGCGCACTAATTATTGTTTAGTATTAGTGCGTAGGTTAATGGTATTAGTGCATAGGTGTAGGGTACGGGATAGGAATAGTTTTTGGTACGGCGGGCTCTTTCTATTCTGTTAGTACAGGTATATAAATATGCAGAGTGCCGTTTACGATTTATTTGTATAGGTTTGGGCGGGAATTCCAGGACTTAGCGGCCAATATAAGGCAGATCGGCAGCTAAATCTGGAAGGCTCTTGAAATTAGATGAACCTCAGTCAATAAGCGAAAGTGAAGAGCATCAATGTTAGGTTGCATATATATATGTATTCCTAGGCTACTGTAGAGCTTAGTTTTTCAATTACGAGTAGTCGCCCCTAGGAGGAGCAAAGGGCGGAAACGAAGTTCCTCCAACGGCGTCTGTCAATTGCTAGGGCTCTAATTTGTTGACGAAGACCTGCAGTCTCCCTTCAATGCGATCTGACACCAGCCAGGTTTCCGATACATACAGAAGGATGGGTAGGACGCTCGTTTTAAAAATTCTCAATTCGGTGTTAAGCGACAATGTGTTCGATCGCCTGACTTTATTTAGTCTGCGGAATGAGAGCAGCGCTTTGCTTAAACGTGCAGCAGCATCGCTGACGGCCTCACCATCTTTTGTGATTTAACTCCTAGGTAGCAGAATTCTTCCACATCCTCAATGGTGATTCTATCGTTGCCCGTTTCTATTTGCAGCGGGACTGTGTCTACAGTTTGTAGATGCATTAACTTTGTTTTGTTGAAGTTGATCTTCAAGCCCACCGTGCTGGCATTTGCTACTAAGCGACGAAGTTTGGATGCCGCGCCAGCTAGTGAATGTGTCGTAAAGCAGATGTCGTCAGCATAGTCGAGGTCGGTGAGTTTTTGGTCCAATCTCCACTGTAGGCCTTCCTGGGCTTCTGCGTTTGTTCGGTCGAGTACACTGTCGAGGACTGTGATAAAGAGCAAGGGCGAGAGGATACAGCCCTGGATTTTCCTTTGTAACGCACTGTCATAGCGGCATTGTCGTACAAGGCTTTCGTAAGCTCCACAAGCTTATTTGCAACACCGCGGTTTTGCAAGGCCGACCATATCGCATTTCTTTTGATAGTGTCAAAGAAGTCCACAAACAAAAAAAAAAAAAAACAGTGGTGATCTCCACTCCACAGATTGCTCAATTATTATGCGTAGAGTGTTGGTGTAGTCCACGCATGAGCGACTCGTCCTGAAGCCGTTTTGTTCTCTGCGTAGCTGACCTTTCAAAGTAGGCGAGATTCTGTCTAGAATGATGGATGCCATGACTTTTTGAATGGCGTTGATTAACGTTATTCCACGCCGGTTCCTACACTGAGTAAGTTCGCCTTTCTTTGGTATTGTAATGCCGATGCATCCCAGGTTGAGCGTATGATCGGGAGTACTGTTTGTGCAATGAGAGGGCTGCCATATTTTAACAGCTCCGCAGGAAGTTCGTCTGGTCCAGCTGCTTTGTTGCATTTAAATTTTGCTAGCGCCGCTTTTATCTCTCCCAGTGTTGGTGGTCCGGTTGAGATACTTCTTAGTTAGTACGGCAAATTTCAATGCGTTACGCGAGGAGATTTTGCTACCAGGATTAACATCTGAGTTAGTGTATCACCACAAAAGAACTATATGAGATATATTTTCATTCAATTGCACATTGTTAGATTTAAGTTTAACTTTGTGTTCCCCAAATATTGTTTTGCTAAAAATATTATTTTGTGTAAAATAGTAAGCATGCAGACTCGGCCAGCCAGCTAGTCCAACAAAAGGATATTATGATTATGAGAAAAACATTTGAGAAAACCTAGTTTTGTTTTAAGGCCCATACGCAGCATGCAAAAATTTCGCACGAAATGTCAAAACTTAGTATTAAAAAAAAATTCCCTTTTTTGGGATTTTTTTGTATGAAGTTTTAACATTTCGTGCGGACTTTTTGCATGCTGCGTATGAGCCTCAAAACTTAATATTAAAAAATATTCCCTTTTTTGGGATTTTTTTTATATGCAGTTTTGACATTTCGTGCGGAATTTTGCATGCTGCGTATGGGCCTTTAACTGCACCTTTTTTATACGGCTTTGAAGTAACACGGTCTAGAAAGACATTTTTAAACACAATTTCATTCGATTTAGCACGATTAAAGCTATTCGATTGAATTTCTAAAGAAAATAATTTTTTTAACATAATCTTTTAGAAATTCAGTTAGGAAATTCCCCTTCCTAATTTATTTTTATAGCAGCTTAAGGATTTACTTCATATCATTTTTTGGGCCGTTTTTTTAAGCTGTCGAATTAACTTGAAGCTCTATTTCGATAAATTATTGGAACAATTCCATTCCAAGTTAGATGTGTGCCGTTTTGAATCAGGAACAACACTATTGAAATTTTTCTCTAAAAGCAAATACTTCTATTAACTTAAATTTATATATTTTCAACTCTGCTGGCATCTACTGTGCTAGTCCAACAAATTTGTGTAGGTGCATTTGGAGCCGGGAGCCTTTTACAGCGGTTAATCATCAAACTGTAAAGGCTGATAATGAGCTGCCTGTAATTAATAGTACTTAGTATAATTAGGCCTCCAAGCGCTGAAACACTTCTTTGGAATACTTTTGTGGGTGTTATACAAATGAAACATTATAAAGCCAGCCAACAAGAAAACCAACAGACGAAAACTTTAAACAAAGGAACTTTAATTTCCATTGAAATCTGTAGTCGTAAGCATTTGTATTGGCCAAAATGGTATTCAAATATTTTGTTAAGCCATTGGCCAAGTTAAAAGGCCAATGCACCTGAATTTTAAATGAATCATCTCAGTGACTTGGGCAGCTTTTTGCTGCAATGGGGTCTATGACTTGTTAATAAATTGCATTCATTTTTCTTTGAAAGACATACTAATTTTTTTCATAATTCTTAATCTCTTTTGTGTTCCACAATCAGAGAAGAATTTTTGCTTAAATTTTACTGAGGTGTGTACATCCTGACCATGGTAAAAACTGTTTTAATAGTGTTTTAGCAACTAGCGAAACTAGAAACTATTTAAAAATGCTCAACCGAGGGCTTATGGATCCCCTATGTCGCACCCATCTTTGCCACTATTTGACATATCATGCGCGCTTTACAGACCTTAAACCTCTAAAGACTAAACTGTGCAGTTGTCGACCATCAAATAAAACCACTCCGACGCCCACAAACTTGCCGCATGCCACGCCTCCGATGGCAGGCAACACGCCCGCTGAGTTTTATTTAAATTTGTGGCAACTTTCTGCCAAAGACCAACTAGTATAAGAAACAGCATGTGGCTAAGCCATCATGAATACCATGAGTACTATGGGTTTCTATTTTTTTTTTATTATTTATTTTCATTTTTTATTTGGTTACCACCCAAAGCGTTTTTGTGCTTCAGTTTCTCTAAATGTCAAAGAATCTGCAGTGCAAATGCTTTTCCGTTGAGAGAGCCAAGATAAACAAGCTAAGCCAGCTGCAGCATCAGTCAGCTATCATTTTCATTTGCTCGAACTAGATTTTTGAACACTTTTTTTTTTTGTCTTTACATACACTGTATTTTAGAGGTAATGTGTATATAGAGTTAGTGCAAAAAATTGCAGCTAGAAGGAATTGAATAAGAGGCTAGAAAGTATAGACCTAAAAGAAAGGAATTAAATAAATTTGTTTAGCTATTTTTGTCTCATTTTTTATTACTTTAAATGTATTAAATTAATTAAGTCAAATGATCTGGATGAGCTTTAAAAATACGTACAACTTGGCACTTATTAAAAAAACATTAGGAATAACTAAACAAACAAAACAAAATAATTGTTTTTAAATTTTTTATAAAAGCGCTGATGCGATACGTCAAAAATCAATTTATTTGACTAATATTGAGCTCCGCAACGCTCCGACTGTTCCAATAATTCCTACTGGGTTGCTTGTTAGCAGCGCCTCCATAACGGATACTACGCACTGTATATTTGTTTCGCTCGCACCTGCAAAAAATGCAGCTTGAGCCAGCCATGTGCTCGGCTGCGAAAACTACTGCAATAGCTACAGTGTGACCAGCTCAAACCAGTTAGTGAGAGAACTTGATTGAGTGCAGTTAAGAGCGCTTAGGGAGGAGCAGGCAATTCGCAAGTGTTAGTAATAATATAATGTCAAACAATGAAATAATAAGAAAAAAATTATAATATTAAAGAAAGATTTCAGCGCTGCCTAAACCAGGATGCTGCCACAAACGAAAAGAGCGCGTCGACTACACGGGCTCGTCATAAAAACACAACGTGGGTAGCCTGGTTGTGACACCACTCAACAACTAGTTTGTGAAAATCTTAAAGAGAATATAAATTCTCTCTTATTTCAATATATTGTATCAAAAATAAATATACAAGACACGTTAGTTGGAAAACTATTATACAGGGTGGGCCGTCTGTTTATTAAGAACATACCCGTCCAAAGTGTATGCTCTGCGACATACTTATGTAGGTCAAGTTTAAAACTACTCAAAGTAGAATAACACCCTGCAAGCCCACGGACCAATATCAGCGTCACTTATTCGTTCAATGGATGTGAGGGTTGATTTGTGGCCATTTGGGCGATATTATTTTTCATACATAAATGAGTATTTTTACACCTGCATTTGGTGGACATATAAAGGGTGCGCCATTTCTTATGACGGCATGTAAACATTGAATAACTTAAAAAAAAAACAACCGATTTCTGTATATGAGGATTTTTATTTAATTTGGTCCTTTGCAATTTATTTTCACCAGTTTTTGAACACAACATCAATCAAGTGGCCGCCTCTATTGACCACAGCAAAATATGCCCTTTTTGCTGCGTTTTCCATTACCTTTTCGAATATCTCGGGTGGTAAAGCGATGATTTCGGCACGAATGTTTCCTTAAGCTCTTCAATGGTCTGCTGGCGTACACTTTGCTTTTCAAATAACCCCACAAAAAGAAGTCCGGAGGGGTCAAATCTGGGGATCTGGGTGCCAATTCAATGTCGCCTCTTTTTGGTATCAGACGTCCAGGGAATTTTCGTTGCAGAAACTGGATTGTTGGATTCGCAGTGTGGCATGTCGCACCATCTTGTTGAAACCAGTAATCTCAAAACCTTTTTCGCGCATTTGTAGGCAGAATTAGTGAGCCAACATCCACCGATATCGGTTTCCATCGACCGTTTGGGTCTCTTTGAAAAAATAAGGCCCAATGAGGGTTTCGGCGCAAACGCCGGCCCAAACAGTAACTTTTGGGTCATGTAATGGCGTTTCATAGATCTCGTGTGGATTCTGCGTTCCCCAAATACGGCAATTTTGCTTATAAACGCCACCAGAGAGTTGTCAGACGGTGCCTGTTTGCCATGATACAACAACTGACAACTGAACGACTGTTTTCAATGTATAAAGTAACTATTTCGGCGCGTTCTTTTGGTATGAAGCGATACATGGTTAAAATTGTTCTGAATTGACTTTTCCAAAACATGTAAAGTCAAGTCAATCGGTTATCAAATGTTTAAATTATTCAATGTTACAATACCGACATAAGAAATGGCGCACCCTGTACATTTGCCCAATTTTGCCGGAAAATATACGAACAAAATGCAACTAGCTAACAAACCAACAGATGGCCCACCCTATATAAGCTAAACTCTATGCAAAAAACTAAAAAATTTACTTAAGTTTTAACAAATATTGGAAATTTTTTCTGCAGAGTTTCAGATAGAATTGCTAGTCTATATTATTTTAAGAAATCCCTCTCTCCAGTCTCAGTTTCTGTTAGGGACAGTATGGAAATCCATTATGGGGTGGGCACCGTACCATATCTAAAAGCTCTCAACAATGTTGTATCTGGTTCTGACTAATCAGGCTTAGACTATGCAAAAAAGTAGCTTCGCTGCCAAGCTGCAGCGTAAGGACAAACGCGGATACGGATATACAAGGACTTCCTTTAAATCAAATGTCAGTAATAACCAATTGAAGGCATCACGACAATGGAACATTGTGTCTGCTTGTCACGGCCGATAGACGAGCTGTGACGAACATGCAAATGACTGCACTTCCACAATAAAAAGGATTAGAATCAAAATTGGCGTCCTATCGGGACTTAGCCCTATAGGCTAAAATGTCAACTTCATGCATGTCCCCCACATCGACATTTAACGCATCTTTGGGGATCAGGAAGAAATAGAAAGCATTCATAAGCTATATTAGGATTACCCTAGGCTTTATCTTTGTTTTCTTCTAAGGCTACCTTTTTATAGTCTTCAAAATGATGATTCAAGAAGAACAGTCAATAGATTTTATACACTCCCCCCCCCTTGTACACGTCCATCTCTTTGAGACTCTGAATGATCGCGTTTTGTACTGAAGTGGACCTTTAAACTCAAAACTTTTTGACATCATCTTTTTTAAAACGCGTCTAAATCAGTTTAGAATAAAAGCGCAGTAATTATTCAAAAAGTCAGTGTATGTCAAAATCGAGATGAGCCAAACTCAGACTGCCTACTTTTTGTTCTCGTGCTTGTAGCTTTCAATGCCTGGGCACACTATGCGGCCGTAATGCCATCTGCAACTTTAAGTTCCATTCCCCCACCACTTGATCCTCTTACATTGAACAGCAGTTGCAAGTTTGTAGTTTCGAGAACACAAAAAAATGAACGATGTAGGGTGGCAGAGAGACAGAGGGCAGGACAGACTGCGACACTATCAAACTTGGCAGTTGCGGTTTTTTTGTGTTCACGAAGTGGATGCAACAAGGAATAAGAACAATCTCCAGAACAAGACAAACAAAAAATGGCGTGCCTGAAAGTATGCCGCATTGTTTGCGCCTTTTGTCAATGCTGCAGTAAAGATTAACTAAAATTGAAGAGTTTTAAGCAGGATTTTGAGTGGATTAAGGAAGAAAAACTGTTTGCAAATTGGGCATAGTGGGGCCCAATAAAGGACGAAAAATTTAAAGCGATAATAATTTGTTTGAGAAAAAAATGTAGCTGTAGTGTGAAGTGTGTCTTCTAGGACTTGGTGTCTTCTTTACCCATGTAACAATTCATAAAGTTATAAGTTTATATAAGAGCTTAGAAAGTAGATTCAGTCTGAAGTTTTAAAATTTTAACATCTTGTTATAAAAAGTAGAGAAACCGGAGAGAAATTTTTCGTGCCTTCCCGACTGTAAAATAAGCTGTACCAGAACATGTTGCCACTTGAATATGCTTTCAATTATGAAGTTATGTATTATACAGATAATACCATGTGTAAAAGTCTCTTTAATAGGATATCCCCAAAAAGTAAAGAGATGTTTATAGCCTGTACCTTAGGCACGGGGTATTTGTGAAAATGTAAAGAGTTTTCCAACAAGAGGTGTTATTTTGAATCTCCCGGTATTTCGGTAGCTGTCACTTTTGAAACTTTTATTCTTTGACATTTGACAAGAAGAAACTACGCCATTACTAAAAATGGAACGATACACGCTTCAACAACGCATTGAAATTAATAAAATTCACTACAAAAATGGTGAAAATCTTGCTGTCACAGTTCGCAAAACTAAAGCATTTTTGGGTCGTCGGACCGCAATACAGAAATTGGTGGAAAAATTCGAGCTGTTGGGACAAGTAAGTGATGTGAAGAATAAAACCCGTGCACGTCGCTCAAGAAAAACTGAGAATATTGCTGCTGTAGCCCAAAGTGTTGAAGAAAACCCAGGTTTGTCCATTCCTCGTCGTTCTATGGAATTGGGCATTCCACAAACGTCATTACACCGTATTTTGCAGAAAGACTTGGCTCCTAAGGCTTATAAAGTTCAGTTAACACAAGAACTCAAGCCGGCCGATCATCAAGAACGTCGTGTCTTTGCTGATTGGGTCCTTGAAATGCATGAAAATGATCCGGAATTCCATCGAAAAATCATCTTGACTGATGAGGCCCATTTCCACCTCGGTGGCTACGTCAAAAGCAGAATTGTCGCATCTGGGGCTCGGAAAACCCAAGAGTTATTTTTGAGAAGCCTCTCCATCCTCAACGTGTGACTATTTGGTGCGGTTTATGGTCCGGCAGGGTCATTGGACCTTACTTTTTCGAAAATGAGGTTGGATCAACAGTTACGGTGAATGGATTGCGCTATCGAGAGATGATTAATGATTTTTTATGGTCGCAGTTGGATGGTATTGATCTGGACAACGTTTACTTTCAACAAGACGGCGCTTCGTGCCACATAAGTAACGAAACCATTGCTCTTTTACGGGAAAAGTTTCCGGACCGTGTTATCTCTCGAAGAGGTGATCACAATTGGCCACCGAGATCTTATGATTTAACACCTTCCGACTTCTTCCTGAAAGATAAGGTCTACTCAGCAGCCCAGCGTCGCTTCAAGACCTCAAAGATAGAATTCGTGAGGCTATCGAGGACATAGGGCAGCCACTTTGCAATTTGGTTATGGAAAATTTCATGAAAAGGATATGGTCCTGTAAGCGTGGTCGTGGTGGCCATTTGGCTGATATTGTTTTTCATTATTAACGGCATACCTTCCATCATTAATCTCAAAAAATGGCATTTTTCTTTGAATACCAAAATAACACCTCTTATTGTAAAACCCTTTATATAACTTAGAGAAGTTGTCATCGGATCTTCAAATGTTTATTCATCTGTTTGACCGTCTATATGAACGCCTGGCTTTTGGAGACTTGACATTTAAAGTCTTTATGTATGGGGTCAGATCAGCTTCATTTTTTTTTTTCTTCTACTACGCCCTCTTCCAATGTCAAATTGTTTTAAAACTATTTTAAAGCGCGAGGGCTTTATTTTGTAAGAGAAGTTGATACCAAAAATCATTATAATCGTTCTTTACGCATAGGAGATAATCGTAATATACAATTTTAGAAGCATAACGAAATGCCGAATATAGCTTCTAAAAAAAAAATATTTCAAAAGAGTTAATTTTTACCAAGGATCGCAAAAAAGAGTTATAAGGTTGAAAAAAATCAAAGCGAAAAAAGTTTGGATGAAAGCCACAATGGATCATATTTTTAAAAGATTAATCCGGATCGAAAAATTTCGCGCGGAATGACAAAACTTCATATAAAAAAAATCCCATTTGGGATATTCCATTACGTTAGCTTATTCTTGTGCTGTTAAAGATAAATAAAAGGACTATTTGTTTTGCAAATAGCAAGCATTTTTATTTTCCGCCGGTATTTCAACAATCAGCTCTCGCACAACCTATCAACAGCAAGTCAACTTTCATACTGAACTGCAGTAAGCAAGTCAATCGCGAGAGCGCCCTCTCAACATTCGCTACCTTATTATTATACCATGCGCCTGCCTTTACTCTCAAGAATCCAACCCTCCCCTTAAAAGTGCTCTTTAAAAAGGAAGGCTTTTAACTAAATACAAATTTAGTTTGTGATCTTTTGCCAATACTTTATGTATTATTATTTTTTTTTTTTATTTATAAATTTATAATAAAGTAATTAATTTTAGGCTATAAAGTATATAAAACCAGAGCAACCTTGATAATAAATTCCATTGCTTTAAAAAAATAAAAATAAAAACCTTTAAAAAAAAGCAACTTAGCCCTATGAAAGATACTTGAGCCGGTCCATGCCTTTCCTTGTAAATAAATCTCCACTTTTGTACTACACAAACTCAACAACTAAAGTTTCGAAATCATTTTACACAATCTTTTTGAAAGAATTATCCAACTTTACCCTAAGAAAGGGTTGTCCTTGTTTACAATTCGAAATTTTGTACAGAAAAACTTTCTGCCTGTATACAAACAAATGCACTCGATTCGCATTAATAATATTTCGTGCTGTGATTGTCTAAAATCTCAAACGGATCCGCCTGGAGCTAGTACCAAAAATGAATGACCGCAATAACCGCCAGACATAAATCAAGTAAAGGCCACAAAGAAACCGCAGACATGGCTTCGACTTGGCGACCAAGTTTAATAAAGTTTTCAATCCATTCGAGTGCTAACAAAGTTACTGCTCTTAGCATTCTGCCCCTGCCACCTCGGCCATAAAGCAAATGACTCCAATTGACGTCAATCGAACCTGTACCAAGTCAACCAAATCGTTAGCCCGGGGATACACGTTGAATACATCTAGATACATTTTGACCAAAGCCTAACCAATACAAAGCTACATTGAAAAATTTATCACGCAATTAGAGCCACTGCACCTGCACAGTGGGCCATAAATTATGTATGTATGCGTACAACAGTAGGCCACAAAAAAAAAATTAAAGTAAATGCCACAAAAACAACATGGAAAACATGTTAAAATATATTGGTCCAGAGCAGTACGTGGGCGCAAATAATATACAATGGGGCTCAAAAGTTTTCCAGCACTTCATAATTATTTTTGAAAAATACGGAAAATCAATTAGTGAGGCAATTAATTGATGTTAAAATTAAAAATTTTGCACGATGGGTATATGCTAAAATTTATTCATACAAGTTGTATATAAAATATCAACGATAGTTGTGTATTTTTTTTTTTCTTGAAAGTCCTGTCTTATAAATGACCTTATGCAGGCGAGGGGTCAACATTTCTGTGACTTGAGCGGGCAAACATCATCTTCGAATGATAACCATGCCCTTAAATTACTTAATAACTTACCCGTCTTTCTAAAAATTGGAAACGAAGTCGAGGTCCTCTAACCCTCATTGGGATTTTACAGTCTGAAAAATTAAAAATGTAATATTATGAAAATAATGCTTCCTAACTTTAAGTGTTTTTTTTAAGAAAAATTTATTATATTTTTTAGTTGCAGAAAGATTTAAAATTTGTAGAATTCAATGTTAGGAAAGCTTATGATAGTTGAAGTCCCCGACCAAAATTTCTTTTTTACAAATTTTGGAATACAAAGCTAAAACCCTTTTTTCCATCGAAATTGTCAACCTTGGCTTTAGTGTCTGAAGAATAATAATAAATTTGGCGTGACGTAACATTCGTAGGACAAAATGTGACAAGACAATGGAAAAACTTAATTTATAAAATAGTTTTTTTTTCATTTATCAACAAAAAAACAAAAAATGACAACAATCGTTATTATTTGTTGCTCATGGCGTTACGTTACAAGAAATAGAAGTAGACTTCGACTTTGATTTCTCCTAATCGGGCAAGTCTGTTGATTTATTTTGTTTAGTTTGATTTAAAATAATGTTAACGAATTTTGTAATTAATAATTAAAGAAATATTTTCTCGCTTTTTTAAGCTGATGTGACGTTACATGGCGTTTACTTGAACTTTTTGTCTAACTTTCTAAATAATCAAGAAAAACATAATTTTTGGCTTCAATATTAATAACTTTAATGAATATTCTTTACTTATTTAAAAAATAATGCTAAAAATTAAAGATGAATCAATTTTAAAAACCTTAAAATAGCTTAGATCTTATTATATACAAAAAATTCCATATCGATTGTTCAAGTGTACGAAAACTTATGAGCAGCAGTGTATAGGTATATGTAAAAGTTGCTTGTTGCTGAAAATGGCAAAGAACTTTGCACTTCCGCCGTGCGACAGTTTGCGTCAATACAACAACGGTGCGTATGATTAATGCGTTATAATAGACGATGATTTGTTTTTCTTACTCTTCGTCTCTCCGCTCCACTCTCGTGCTCACGTTTCTCATTTTTTGTGCTGAGCTCTGAACAATGTGAATAAGTCAACAGACCCCACACAAAAGGTGCGCAACGTGACCTCAAGTGACTATACAGCAGCCATTTTGTAGATGAGTGTGTGTGAGTATTTGTGTGTGTATCTGTATGTATTTGTATCTGTGTGTAAGTATAAGTGTGTATCTGTGCGTAAGTTTTGCCGCAAATTGTCTGACATGCCGCATGTAAATTGGCTTTGAATGTATTTGGTTACGCTTTTGGCATTCGGCTTGTGATTGGGACTTGGCCAACATAACAAGGCCAAGTTGAAGGAAATTCGAGATATTCAAATTGAAGGGTGAAAAAGGAAAATGCTGCAAGTTAAATTAGTATTGAAATGTTAATAAGCTTTGATTGAATTTGATGCTGGAAGCTGGTTTAAATATTTAAAAAGCTTAACGAAAAGTGAATTAAATAAAGCAAAGCCAACAGATGGAAAGGGCTAACAGAGTTGGTTTGGATTATCTGCAGACTTAAATTGCAATAAATGTTTTTAGTACATTTCTTAGACGTGAGTTGGGTATAGGAAGGAAGTTCTAACTCTATAACAATATATTCAATATATTTTGATTGTTTGTTTATGTAGGAGGAAGGCAATACTTGAACCCTTTGGAAGATAAGTAGATATCAATATTCAATAAAAAAGTTATCAAGGAAAGAGGAACTTTAATTCAGAAAAAAATGCTGTAGATGTATAGTATATATATATGTTCCTTTAACTCCTATTTGGAGCATATGGCGTCTGACGATTCGGTAGCAAGAAATGTTTCAGTTAGGTAGGTTGCTAGCCCTCCTACCCGTAGATGTATAGGTAGCCATTTTATTATGGAACACATTCAATGTTGAAACTATGTGGAAGACAAAACTAAATGAAAAGATTTTTCAAAATTTATATTCTTTATGACAAGTTCTCTTTGACGAGTACGAGAGCTCTAATCAATTTTGACTAATTTCTGTTCTGATTTCATATTAGCTTATGTAAAAAATCTTGCACGAAATAGATTTCTTTAAATATTCAACCTTTATACTTATGCCATATCATAGCTCTGAAAAGAAAGCTTTGTTTTTTTCCCTCATATAAATAGTTGTTCATATCTTTCCCAAATAAGCACTATATTAAGCAACAAAAACGATGAGTCGCTTCACAACTACTTCAAATATGACGCAACTGAAATTTAGCTCAAACCTGCTCGACTGCTGCTGACGTCACAGTGCCAATAAAGTAAACCAAACAAAAACTACAATAATAGTAAGATACGCTCATAAATGGGCATATGAATAAGGCAAACAGATAAAATGAATGAATGAATGTGAGAGCAAATCCTGCGTAGACATTTATGTAAATTTGCAATGAGTCATTCATTGAATTTGAGGCAATGCGAAAACTCTATAAAGCACAATATATTCAATTATCAAGGATTAAAGCAAGACATGATTGGGCTCTAGCCTGTCACTCACAGCAGCAATTTCAATGTCCTTTGTATAATGGATCTGGATGTGAATCTAGATGTGGCTGTGGCTGTAACTGCTGTTAACACCAATTACATAAGACCAAGACCTGACAAGAAAGCTACCAATAAACAATGAAGCCTAGAGTCAACTGAAGCGTTGTAAGTTGAGGCACAAACATTGTGCCACTGCTGCATGCAACATTTGTGGGTGTGGCAAACAATTGCGCTGATTTCACTAAAACTTTGTTAAAAAATTTATGCACTCGAAGAATAATACGCTTTTGAATATACCTCTCTATTTTCTAGTTGTTTGCGAAAAGGATTTTTCATAGGGATAAAAATTTCAAGCACATTGCTCTATAATTTACAATGGGATAAATTGGGGAAAATGTCAAGAACTATTTGTACAGAGCTGAAACTTGATGGATTCGATGATGATAGTACATTTGTACAACATTTCTGATAGATTCTGCCAACCCTATGTTTACTGCCCATATAAGGCAACACTGCGTATGCGTAATTTTTTTTTTCGTAACTTTTGACTGCGCACTCTTTAAGAAAACATAACTAAAATAAACATATACGATCATAAAAAATTTGAAATTTTTCGAAAAATTAGTTGAGCTTCTAGGCAAAAGAGTTTTAAATTACGAGCTTTGTGCATAGTCCGCTGAAGTTTGAAATTTGGCAGGTTTGTATCGAGTTCACAACAAAACGTTTTACAAATATATAAAGAACATAACAAAACAAAAAGTTTTTGAAAATATTGTTTAATTTGAACCTTGAACCTAGAGTGAACAGATTCAAATTCCAAAAAATATTTAAAAGAGGAACCATTGTGCATATATCTTTAAGAGTAACACAGTGGGGAGCATGATTTTTCAAGGTAATCTTTCGATTTTTTTTTAAAGAAACTTTATTTTATATTCAAAATCCAAATAGTTGACGATATTATACATATTTTGAGCTACTAAAATTACTCTTTGCAAAGTAATAAAAAAACAAAATGGCGCCTGTAGAGAGCTACGCGTACATGACTAATTTTTGGAGAGGCCTCCACGGCTGCAGCTTTTTGACGTAAATGATCTGAAACATAAAAACTATTTGTTCTACTTAATCTATGGACCAAAAGCAAGTGAACCACGTAGAGGTTTTCAAAAATATTTATTTTAAAAAAATAAACAAAAAAAAAAAGGGATGTTCAATTAGCTTGAAAAAATTTTTTAAAAATGTTTAAAATAATTTCCAAAAATTTTTGGTACTTTATAAATTTTTTATTTTTTATGTAAAAGTTAAAATTTCACATAAAACTTTAAAAATATATAAATGAAAAAAAAAGATACAAAATGTTATTTTTTAAATTATTCTTACAAATTTTAAAAGTAAAGCAAAAATGTTTTGAAAAAAGTTTCTAAAAATGTTGAAAATAATTTCGTAAAATTAATTTGTGCTTTAAAATTTATATTATTATATTTTTTACAATAAAGTTTAAATTTTACATAAACTTCATAAAATATTAAAAGAAAAAAAAAGGATAAAACTGTTTTTTTTAAATTATTCTAAATATTTTTTAAGTTAAAGTTTGAAAAAAATATCTAAAAATGTTGAAAATAATTTCCAAAATTGTATTTATATTTTAAAAATTTTTTAGTTTATATATTTTATGTAAAAGTTAAAATTTCACATAAAACTTCAAAAATATATAAATGAAAAAAAAAATAAAAATGTTCTTTTTTAAATTATTCTTAAAATTTTTAAAAGTTAAGCAAAAATGCTTTGAAAAAAGTTTCTAAAAATGTTGAAAATAATTTCATAACATTTATTTGTGTTTTCAAATTTATATTATTATATTTTTTATAAAAAAGTTTAAATTTTGCATAAAACTTCATAAAAGTATAACAGAAAAAAAAGGATAAAACTGTTTTTTTAAATTATTCTAAATATTTTTTAAATTAAAGGAAACATGTTTTAAAAAAAAGATTAAAAAAATATTGCATATAATTTCGAAAAACATTTTTATTTTAAATTTTTTTGTATTAAAACTTTTAAATAAAAGTTCAAAATTCACATAAAAATTAAAATATGTATAAAAGATAAAATTAAAAAACCAAACAAAAATCTTCTAACATTATTCTTAAAATTTCTAAAATTAATGCAAGTGTTTTGAAAAAAGAGTCTAATAGTGTTGAAAATAATTTTAAAATATTAACTTGCATTTTTAAATTTTTTATATAAAATTTAAAATTTCATATAAAATTTCAAAAATGTATAGAAGAAAAAAATTTGAATAAAAAAAAAAAATGCTTTTTCAAATTATTCTTAAAATTAAAAAAGTTTCTAAAAATGTTGAAAATACTTTCAAACATGTTATTTGTGTCTCTAAAATTTATTTTTATATATTTTATTTGTTTTTAAAAAAGTTTAAATTTCACAAAAACACTTAAAAAATTTATAGAAGAAAAAAAAGGATACAGTTGTTTTTTTTTTTAATTTATTCTTAAGATTTTTTAAATTAAAGGAAACATTTAAAAAAAAGATTTAAAAAAAATTGCCAATAATTTCGAAAAACATTTTTATTTTACATTTTTTTGTATTATATTATTTATATAAAAGTTCATAATTCATATAAAAATTTTTTTTTTTAATTTTTTTGTATTATATTTTTTATATAAAAGTTCAAATTTCATTTAAAAATTCATAAATGTATAAAAGAAAAAATTAAAAAAACCAACCAAAAATGTTTTCAAATTATTGTTAAATTTTCTAAAATTAAAACAAAAATGTTTTGAAAAAAGTTTCTAAAAATGTTAAAATAATTTAAAAAATTTTTTTTTTTTTTTTAATTGCAATAAAAAAGCTACAACTAAAAATCTTGTTTATTTTTGCAAAATTTATATTTTCTCAAAAATTGTTTAGATATAAAAGTCTTTAAAGCTGAACCTGTTCAGAAGTTTATTTTATTTTATACTTAAGATTTTCGATTTTTGAAGCTCTTGTGTATATGGAACACTCAAACAACAATTTTTTGCAGTGTATCCAACACTGATTGCGGCCATGGCGTCAATGAGCTGTGCATAAATTTCACGCATTTGCAGCAGCCAGACAAGCGACCAAACATCTTCTCTGATAAGGAATCATCCAAACGGTTCAATTGTCGTTGAGGCAGATAAACATAAAGATACGCAGTCTGAAGGGTGCTGGTCCTGGAAGTTTACCGAACAATGTGGCAGACAGACAAACTGGCGACTGGCTGTTGTTGCCACTTGTCGCCAAAAGCATTGATGATGCCGGATGATTGCCTCAAGTAGTAGAGACATTTAAGGCATACCACTTGAAGTACTTTTTGAGGTTCTCCTTTTTGGTGGGTAGGGCTCTTAAAGTGCGTTAGGTAAGAAAAGTATTGGCCAAGCCAAGTGAAGCGCCTAATCAAGCCAGACACTCGGAGTTAGGGCCAGAAGCAGCTGCTTTTGTAAGCATGTACTTGTATTATTGTTATTCTTGGCCAGCTGATTGCGCCTTGGGGTAATCAAAGCAGACGGCTCTGATCTATTTGTGGTTTCGACAGTAGCCCGCCAGTCGTAAAATATTGAGCTCATTAAGAGACCATGGAGCGGCAGAGCTGCAGCTGGAGTGGAGTGGCGGCCAACATGGTGTAAAACCAATAAACAAGTCTATAAAACAATGCGAAAACTGCAATCGTATCAAAAACTACAAACAAAAATGGCATTATGATGTGACCATAAACCCAATGTGCCACGGCATGTTGCACAAGGCACGCAGTCTTCTGCATGGCTTTATGAACGTACACTGTAAGAAAAAAGAAGCAGTCAAATGTCAAATTTAATGAAAAGTTGGACATAGTGACGTAACATGATTGAAAGGTTGCTTATGGTTGAAAGATACACTAAGAAATTGGCCATGTAAAATGGACTGAAAAATACTAAAAAAATTTTGGAAAACAAATATGAAAATATCGTAAACTGAAGATTTAGGTAGATTATTTATTTTTAACAAGACATATCAATGCGAAAACAATTTATTCATGAATTCATGTGCATATAATGTGAATTTTCAAAAAACGACAGTTTACTTTTTAATTTTAAAATTATAAAAAATGGTCAAAAAAAAAAAAACAATATTTACCTTTAAAAAAAAAGTTTTAAAAAGAAAATCTTAATTTTATGTATCAAGCGACGGGCATTAGGATTTCTGTTGTTTCCCAAGAAACCATGGACAACGTCCTGAAATGCTGTCCAAGCTTCTGCCTCAGCATTTTTCAAAGCTTTTGTGAATTCTACATCTTTAAACAACATCCATATCTGTAGACCAACGAATATGCCCGATTTGATTTTTCAGCTTATATTTTTGGAAACTTGGTCTTTTTAAATATTTCATCAGTCCAAATTTCGCATGCAATTCTGGATGCAAATTCGTGAAGACGTAACTGAACGCAAACGAAAAACTTTCAGCGAAATTTTTTTCGACCAAAAGTGTGATTGAGTGAACATTGGAACTTTCGCATTTTTCGTTCATGGCTCCATAATATCTACAGTTCTTACCCGATTTGGAAGATCTTAGGCTCGACATGCTCGTAAAAGACATGTTCTTTCAGCTCCAAGCTTAAAGTAATTTTTAATAAAAATAAAACTCAAAATTTGCTATTTTGAAAAATGGTCGAAAATTTCATTTTTTTTTCAACTGTGGTTGTGTAACTTCAAAAATGTTTACTTTATCAGCATATATCATACATCAGCGTACGGAGCACATTAATACCTTCCGAAATAACTAAAAACGTACCCAGAAACATGTTTTTCGAAAAAATCTCTCTGTTTCTCTACCCAAAAATATCCTAAAAAAGGAAATTATTTATTATTTTTAACTCGATAAATAATCGGAATTTTGTAAAAAGAAAGAATATTTGCAAGTACTTTTATCAAAATTGAAAAAATATAAAAAATCGAGCAAATCGATTTAAAAATAATCGATATTAAAGCGATTTATATTCAATATGATGTTACCATGAACCGGATGAATCAATAAAATAAAATGAACTTATTTTTTTAAATTAAATGTTTGATTATTTTAGATGTCACCATCCCCAAGATCTAAGAAGCTTTCTTCCTACATACGGACGGACATTTGCGCAAACTAAACATACCCCTAACAGGATATAAAACTTTATTTTGTAATTTCCATAATTTTCCCCATTTTGGTTGAGCCTAACTTCATTCTAGAGTTAATAAGGTAGAATTCATTCAAGCCCTGTACAAGTTGTAATCTGAAAAATAAAAAAAAAAACAATCCGTCGGAGTAATAAAATAAAATAAAACTACAAAGTTTGTTAACATCACACAACCCCTTTCAAAACCACTAACTTTATATACTTTTTCGCTCAGTGTACGCTTCAGTATATGACTCACGCAGCTGTGACTATGCTGGTCAGTGGGCCAGTTAGTCAACTTATGGTCCACAATAAAAATATTGCAACTTTTATTAAAGCCTCGACGAAACATTTGGCCACATTTTGTTGGTCACTCCGTGGGTTTTCATAAACGGGCTTATGCTTTATATTTTTTTTTTTTTTAGTTTTTATATATTTTTTTTTATATGAGGTTACGGCAATGCTCTGTACAGAAGTCGTACAGTAATAATCGTGTGTTTATGGCTTTTGTGTGTGTGAGACATTTATGACTTATTACAAGTGTTGGCGGTGGAGCGTGGATGCGAAGGATGTGTGGGCCAAAGTGCCTCTTCTATGTGTCAACGCCCCAAGGAAACAACAACCGTGACAACCCCACGACAACAAAAATAACAACAATCATAGTAATCAACAGTAAACGCCCACAGAACACGCCCAAAGAGCTTTTCATTTAATTTTACATTGCAGCAAATGGCAACCAAATGTCGACTCGACTTGTGTGATTTATTATAATCTTAATATGACGCGCATTTGTGTAAATCAGGGCTGCAGGACAAGTGTGAACTGAACTAGTTCATGGACAAATAGCTGAGTATAAAGTGGTTGAAACACATTTTTTGCATTAAGAATTTGGTGCTATAAAAAATTTATTTTTCTCTTATGATATTTTGTTTTAAATATTGATTTAAGCGTACAACTATTAGATTTTTTTTATATTCTATGATTTTTTACATCAAACTAATGTAATGGGCTGGTAAATAATGGGGGAGTGAGATAATTAAAGGAATTGTATGTATATCTATAATATATGGAAGAAACTTTTTAGAAAGTTCATCTCAGCAACAAAGATCTAGCGTATGGTAACTTATAGCTCCGCTCTTGTCGAGTAGATTTACATCTAATACTTTTTGGAAATTGCTATATAAAAAATAATTTAATAAAATATTTCAAAAAATATAATTTTATTTAAAAATTTCTACAAGACAAAAAAAATATATTAAGCTGATTAAATTTGTATTTATAATACATTTGATTATTTGTCAAAAGAACTATATCAATGTTTAAAGGTAAAGCTCTGTTTTTGCATAATCAAACCAACGGCAAAGCCTGAAGCCGATATAAGAACTTTTAAAGCTCTAGTACTCGGTTAGAGTTAGACAAAAGGAAGTAAATTATCAAAATAACCATATTATGACTATCAGCATGGAGTTTCAACAGCCATAGGCACGGAAAATATTTACTTAAAAAATCCATATAAAAATGAGAGAATATTTTTCTAAGGTTTTTTTATAAGCGATTACTGCGGCGAATTTGATTAAAGTTATTAAAACATTTTAACAAATACAAAAAAATTTAAAGACTTAAATTGTGAATAATTAAGTGAGGATTAAAGAATTTTAAGTAGGTAATTACTAATTAAGAAATTCCTAATTTTAAGTTCGAATTTTAATAGCCCAAAATACACAAACAACCTCGCACTTCTCGCTGTATACCTTATAATGAGAAAGTACCTTCACCGAAAAAATAATTTGTTAACGAAATATTATGCTTATCTTAGCTTCAACCCCTGCTCGCTTTGCTCACCAGACCACAATCCTTAAACATTATTTGTTTAATGTTGTTAGCTAATTTTTTGACTTTAATAATGTTCAAATACTATTAAGGTATATTTCTGTACACAAATATTGAACTACTTGCTTGCGCCATCTAGCGGGCACCTCAACATAAATGATGACGGGGATGACGACATCAAAAAAGCAGAAGCACTCGTGCATTTGCCTAGCACTGGCATCGCTAGCAAAATTACGCTATCTGCCCAAGAAAAACTCTATTAATTCAAGACACCGCCGTTCGGTTTCGGCTATAAACTGTAGATCCCTGTTCTTTTCGAACAATTGTTAAAAGAGATTACCATGCTCCACCTAGGGGCGACTGACAAAATAGTCAGTCAGGGAAATTATAGAGACATCAAACAAAATTTGGGGCTATTATTGTATAAACCAAAAATTGTTCTTCTTCTCCCAAACCCTTGTTTACCCCTTTTCGCTTATGCTCCTCCTGAGGTGTGGGTATGCGATCTCAGCATTCATCTGCAGGCATTTCGATCCTGGATCATGCTATCGCTGAGACCCATTCGTTGCTGATGTTTTTGCATTTGACCGATCCACATATTTTTCGGTCTGCCTGCCCTACGGCCGTTACCTGGAACTACGGTAAGTATTGCCTTCTTAGCGGGGTTCTCCGGCGGTCGCCTTTGAACATAGCAACACCAACCTACTTTGAGCGTCTCAGTGATGGGCTTTTTAACAAACAGACTGCCTCGGATGTGTTTGCTCTTAATGTGATCAAGCTTGGTCACAACCGCCGTCATCCTTAGCATTTTCATCTCAGTCGCAGATAATTTACTCTCGTACGTTTTGTACATCGTCCAACATTCGGACGCATACAAGAGTGCGGGTCTAACGACTGTCGCGTACAGCTTGCTTTTCAATTTCCGTGGCACTTTCTTGTCGCAGAAAACGCTAGAGTTTTCTCGCCACTTCATCCACCCAACACTGGTTCGATGTTTGATGTCATCATCGCATGTAGCTTCGCTATTTACAACTGAGCCTAGGTACTTAAATTTGCTGCCTATATTCAATTTTTCCCCGCCTATAGAGATATTTCGGTTTCGTCGCCGATTTGTTTTAACAAGTAGGACATGAGGATATTAAACAGCATAGGACTTAACACAATGCCTTGGTGGACTCCCACCTTAACACTGAATTCGTCCGACTCACCAGCTGTGCATCTGACTTTAGTCCTGGCATCATCATACTTGTCCATAATCATGCGGACGTAAACTTCAAGTACATCATGTGCTCTCAACGCCAACCAAATCAATTCATGAGGGACTCTGTCGAAGGCTTTCTCCAAGTCGATGAACACAAGGAAGAGGTCTTTTTGGGCGTCCCGGTGTTTTTCCATCAGTATCCGAAGACACTGAATAGCATCAATTGTTGATTTACCTTCCACAAAGCCACATTAAACCAAAAATTGTTCAACCTCCCTTATAAGGTTACCAAGAGCTTAAAAATAACAACGAGCAGAAAAATTTTGGCTGAAAATGAATATAAGAAATCCTTGATTCCCACCAAAGCCTTCAGCGATACCTTACAGCCAGTTCTAAAAATTAAATTCCAACTCATATCCACGAAACGAACCTCACAAGCACCATCTGCGTTTTTCAGCCCTGGTGCGTCTGCATGTCTGGTTGTGTCTCTGTGTGTGTGTGTGTACTTGTTGTTATTGATGACTTGGCCAAGTCTTTGGACATGCAGCAAACTGTGACAGGTGTAACAGCAGTTCTAGCTTAGAGGAATTTAACTTTATGCGCTGCGCGTGCCACATGACATGACTCGGAGTAAAAACAAAGTTGAAGCCACGCTTCAGTTACATCAAATATTTAAACGATTCAGTTGCTATTTGTGGTTCTGGTTCTGGTTCAGTTTCAGTTTCTCTTCTTGGACATCATAAATCATTGCACTTGGTTTGTTTGCATAGTAAGCGGTATGAACATTTTGTGCTCATAGTTACACATTACTCATACGCCCCGTTTACCCATTACGCATACGTCAAAGTTTAAAAGTGCTGTCATGAAGATGGGCAAAAGGGGATGGAATGTGTATCTGGTGAAGTGATTCAGCGTAATGTTAAAGGAAACCAATGATTATGTTAATTACTTTGCGTTTCTTGAGTTTTTGGACATTTTGAAAAATCTTAACAATTTTGATTAGCTAAGGGTTAGAAATAATAAATGTATAAAAAATAGTCTGACTTATCACTCCTTAGTTCTAAATAGAACTGCGCTTAAAATCGGTTTTGCACAGAACTATTTTGAGGTCGGTGCGGACATTCAGCATTTGGCTTTGGAAAGAGTCTCCACGCCAAAGTTTAAAGAAGCCGCTTCCTGCTACTTTCGAAGCAAAGTTATTGGAGATTAGACCAGAAATCCGGCAATTAAAAAAAAATTTGTTGTATATCAGCAGGTCGCAACGCCTACCTGCAGATATGGTATTCCAAACTGAGGTACCGTAGCCAATAGGGCTGAAGAAAACATTGATGATCGAAGTTTAAAATCTCTATATAGCGATGTTGGCCAACAGAGATGTTTCTTCAGCAATTCTGCAATGGGTGTTTAGTAGTGCTGGAGAAACATCTCTTAGGCTCCAAATCTAGCAGAATAAGGTGATTCGTCTTATTTCTGGATGGTACATCGCTTATTTGTTCTTGTACAGTGACCTCAGCCTGAGTAGCTAAGAGAACAAGATCTCCTTTTTCTCCAACAGATACAATGTGAGCCTGATAGCCCATCGTTATCGATATGCAGAGATACTTGTGGGAACGTTCCCAGTTAGAGAACTAAAGAGAAGACTAAACTGCCTCCTCCCAACTTCGGCTCAAAAACTGACTACATAAGCTAACGCCACAATTACCTAACCTTGGCAGACTAAAACAAAAACAAATATTATATTATGTGTCTTGTAAAAATTTATTATATGTATAAAAAAGATGTTAAAAATAAAATGTTTTTGTGTGTAGACTTAGTTGTCTATAATCTCGCTGTGAGTCCACAGCATCCGGACTATTAAAACAAAGTAAAAAACAAGTTCCTCAAATCAATTGAACAGCTTTACATAACTCTAATGGGAATTGCATTTTTTTTTCTCCCACGAACCCTACCCAAAATGTAACTTTTATTTTTTCTCTTTTATCTTGATTTACATTTGCATCCTGCCAATTGATAAGCTCTTTTCAATCCATACTATGCCTGAGCACGCTCAGCTGTGGTCAGTATGAGGCTTTATTATGCACGTGATGACCTCTCACACGCTCACGCACACACACCAGAGGCAGCTATAGAAAAGGGTTCCAAAGTTCCTGAGCTCCCTCACACAACACAAATAAATTTGAGACCTCCCGTAAATATTTTTCTAGATAAGACCCTGACACATGCTCTGACAGCTTGCATCTCCCTCACACGCTTGTCATTGGATTCGCACATCCGAAAACCCGTTAGACTGTCATACTGACGCCTTGACTTCTCTGTCAGTCTGTCACTCTCTCATTCTGTCACTCTCTCAGTCCGTCAGTCTGTGCTAACAAATGAAGCCACGTCAAAGCTGAGCCAAAACTATTCATATGATGAGGGTCTGCTTGGTAGGCAGCGATTGTCCCTAGGCTCCCCAAAGCCAAGAGCTTTACGATTCCTCTCCTTCTTGTCTCTGGTGGAGTGGAGTGGCTCCTGCTGTCTGCTGTCGAACAGCCATTTATAGGCAACATATTTAATCGCATTGTCCGTGTGGTACGTCAATTGCGGTGCACGTTTTGATTAATTACCAGAGCGTAGTACCTTTCATGCCTACGGTCAGTAGGAGTTGGGCAATGGGTGTGTGTGTCCAGCTCCAAGTGTTGACGGTATGAAGCAAAAATATTTGCACTCGCAGCAAATATTGACATTACCAAGTGAATCTGCTAAAAGGCATATGTGAAGATACCGGAAAAGGCTAAGGAATATTAATGAAAGAGTGAGGAATAGGAGAATTGAGGAAGAGTGTGGTTTCTTAGACAGTTTATTTAAAACAAAAGTTTATTTTGAATACCTTAACAAGAAAGAGATTATGCACTTGTAAGATTTTTGAAAGGATATTACGGATATACGTTTTTATAAGTAAATCTTTTCTCATCAGTATAAAAGTTATCGCTTCCATCAGCCATTGTTATTTTATTTTGTTATGTTTGCATAACCATGATATTGAGTTAAGAGACTCTAAGCTTGGCTAAGGGTCTCGGCGCATCAAAAACCATTCATCATTGGGTATAATCTAAGACCGAAGAGAGCATATACTGAATCTTTGAATTGATGCCAAGTTAAGTTAATTTCGTTACATTTTAATATTTATAGCTTTTGATTATCCTTCAGGCTGTATTGAGTGATTGTCCTTGAACATTAAAACCATGCTATCTAAGAAAACCTTGTTAAGGTTGTTTGTTGATTTAAGTCACGTTTAAGTCATTCGTGGAGTTTCTTTGCCAAAAATTGCCATAAAAACCAATATAGCTATTTCTGAGAGTCGAACCCAGGACAAAGTACTACGAATCACTAGGCAGACACACCAGCATTTTCCAAGCTGAAGTCTGTGCTATTGGCAGGTGTGCAGAGTTCAACCTGCAGAAAAACTATCATGACAAGGATATCTCCATCCTGTCTGACAGTCAAGCAGTGATAAGAGCATTAAGCAGAGCCAAGATCACATCAAGTCTGGTCAAAGAAGTGAGAACTGCACTAGACAAATGAGGTGCTAGGAATAAGCACACGATTAGATGGGTTCCAGGACATAACAATATGAGCTGGCAGATAGACTAGCAAGGACCGGTGCAGCAACACTAATCGGACCCGAACCATACTGTGGGATTGGTAACCACGTGGTACGGGAGCTGCTGAGAATGGAGGAGGAAAATAAACGGCTGCTTCACTGGGCCCAGACACCAGGACTCAAGCAGTCAAAAAACCTCCTCTCTAACTACAACCGCAAGAGGTTCAAACTCATGATAACTCACGGGAAAAATACCGTGAGGATCCTGACGGGACATTTTAGGCTCCGCAGTCACTTAAATAAAATTTACATTGCAGATAGTGGACTATGTCGCTTCTGTAGCATGGAGAAAGAGACTTCGGAGCATTTACTATGCGAAGGCATGGCACTCATCAGCAAAAGAAACAAGCTTCTGGGCATGTACGTTCTCTCACCGGAGATCGTTGTTACCCTAAGTCCAATCAAAATACTGGATTATATGCAGGCCATTGGACTTCTGGGAGAGCTATAAGCCGTGAAGGGGGTACAATAGATCCGCTTGGGTCGCAGTACATCTTTATACCCATTAATAATAATAATAATAATTTCTGAGAAATACAATTTCTATTAAAAACAACTGCCATTAAATATGACTATAAGAACCCAATTTTAAATCATGTTCGGAAAAGCTTTTTTTTGTTTTAATCTACAGACATCTTTAATTTTTAGTGCTGTTGTTACTGCTGTCGCCATCTAGTCAACTTTGGTGGCGCCATCTTACGTAAGGCAACACTGTTTTGATTGTTTATCTGCGTCCACTTTTCGCGACTATTTTTAAAAATTTATTTCAAAAAATACTTTCTTCATAAATTATGACTTTGTACTTTCAAGATAATTATGTAGCTCCTAACTTAAAAATATATGTACAAATACAGACCAACAAGGCTAAATAGCATATTGACTCATTTATGTTATAGTACTTCTACTTCTTCTTCTTACTAACACGCCTATCAAGTGTATGGAACATAGATATCAAAGCAAACCAAACTAAAGACGCAAATATCGAGCCAAACTACGTTAAATATGGCCGCTAAAATAGGTATAAAAGATGGCGAAAAAAAACTGCCAACTTGGCATAAATTCACATCCTGACTGCGCGCTTAATTGGCCACAGCTTTTGTCACACACACATACACACATCAACACACGCACGCACACACGTTTAGCACTTTATCAGCAGAAGCGCACTCACTCACACGCATATACACACACAAACACATGCGAATGCAAAGAGATGAAGTCGCGACTACCCGGTAGGAAATTTGGTACTACAAGTGTGACTGTCTTTGGTGAGGCAGTCAATGCTAAGCATTCACTGTACCTAAACATAGAATTTGAGCCTTGAAAAATTCTTACTACGCTTGACCCAATTGACCTAGGACCTTGGTGTAAGTTGCATTTGATAGATAATTGTATTGACAACAGTTTAAAACACTCGTAGAGAAATCTATTGTAGCTGAAAAATTACTTATTGTAGAAAAATGTTAGTGAACTCTTTTTGTACAGATTTTACATTATTTGCCGGTTTTTTTTTTCAAAAATTACCAAAAACCGTTACATATATTTTGCCTTTAAGAAGTTATAGTGCTTCAGACAATTTGATTAATTTGGAAGATAATTTTCTTATTAAAAATTTTGATATAAAAAATTTGAATAATGTGAAGTATGGGAAAGCAGTTCAAATATTCATTTAAAAAAACTGCAAACAGCCCAAAACAAAATATTGAAGATGATATTGAACCTCCCTCATTGCAACAGCTCGTGCAACAAGAAAATTTATTCTTAAAATCAATGAAAATCAAGACCTTATAAATAGTTTCCAGTAAATTTATACAACTCTTTTTTTTTCTTTGAACCTAGGTTTTGTGTTCACTTTCCTTTGGCTATTAGGTGCGCAACTAAGTTCTCGCTGTTTGTCAATAGATGGCTTTAGCAGAAAGTTCTGGTCGATTTTGACATACCCAAAACTTCATAAACGAAGCTTAGGCATATGGTAAGCAAACTGCTATGGCACATTAGTGAATTTCTTTTTGCATTATTTCCTTGTGGTTGTGTGAAAATGTCTAGTTTTGTGCCACTTGCGGGAAGTGCTGATTTTCTTGTTCTGTTCGCAAAAAACGGCGGCTGAAGCGCATCGAGAGCTCCAAAAAGTGTACGGAGATGCTGCTCTAAGCGAAACAACGTGCCGTGATTGGTTCCGTCGCTTCAAAGACGGTGATTTCGATGTTGACGACCGTCCACGTAAAGGAAGACCCAAAACCTTCGAAGACGCTGAATTGGAGGCATTGCTCGATGAGGATTCGTGCCAAACGCAAGAAGAGCTTGCTTCAGCATTAGGAGTTACCCGCCAAGCCATTTCCAAGCAATTGCATGCGTTGGGAATGATTCAAAAGCAAGGAACTTGGGTTCCTTATGATTTGAAGCTAAGGGACGTTGAGCGTCGTTTGTTCGCCTGTGAACAACTGCTCCAGCGACAAAGAAGGAAGAGTTTTCTTCATCGCATCGTGACGGGCGATGAAAAATGGATTCATTACAGCAACCCAAAGAGGAAAAAATCTTGGGGACAACCCGGTCATGCTTCCACGTCACTGGCTCGGCCGAATATTCAGGCTGCGAAGGTTATGCTGTGCTTTTGGTGGGACCAGGTCGGTTTTGTTTATTATGAGCTGTTGAAACAAGGCGAAACCATCACTGGGGAACGGTATCGAACTCAATTGATGCGATTGAGCCGAGCACTGCGAGAAAAACGGCCACAATACGAGCAGAGGCAAGAAAAAGTGATTTTACTGCATGACAACGCTCGGCCTCACATTGCCAATCCTGTTAAAACCTACTTGGGAACGCTCAAATGGGAAGCTAACCCACCCGCCATATTCCCCAGATATTGCGCCGTCCGATTGTTACTTGTTCCGCTCGATGGCACATGGTCTGGCTGATCAGCAGTTCCACTCATATGAAGATATCGCAAAATGGCTTGATTCGTGGATAGCCTCAAAAAACGAACACTTCTACCGTCAAGGTATTTGAACTCTGCCAGAAAGATGGGAAAAAGTTGTAGCTAGCGATGCGCATTTGAATGAGTCATTGATAACCATTTTTTTTATAATAAAGTTACAGTTTCATCAAAAAAACAGCGAGAACTTAATTGCGCACCTATAACAATAATACACTTAAAAAAATTATTCACTCTAAACTAAAATATCACTCAAGGGGCCAACATATTTGCAGCCACATATTTCCTAGTGGGTGCAAACACAAAAACTTGGTTTAAGACCTAGAACAGAGTCTCTAGTAATGCCTTGGCGTTAAAATCAGTAAGTACCTACTTATTCTAAGTGAAGCCTTAGTTAATTGTACTATATATGTTATTATACTACTATCTATATATTTTGATTATATATGTAAAACTCGGTGTTACTTTTATATGGCTCTGGCTTCGATTCTTATCACACTACACTAATCGTTGCTTATTTTTTTATCAGCTTTAACATATATGTATAGTAATCACACTTAACTGTTTGCTGCCTTTATTTTTGAATTTTTAAAAATTCATTTAATTAAATTTATATGTTAAATATCATAAATTGTAAAAAATTTGAAAAGAAAAAAAGGCAGCATAAATATGTTCTATTGTTTCCATTGAGAATTAAAGAATCTTATATACTCATGAATCTTTTTAATCTTTTCGCTACCTTACCCATATATTTATGTATATTCAGTATTTTAATTCCAAAAAATAAACTATAGACGTATACTTAATACTCGTGGTGGCTTAAGAATAATAATAACAATCGTTTTTTTTATTTTATTTTTGTTTGAAAACATTTTGTAATATAATTTATATTTATAAAGAAGAATTCGTCACAACTTCACAAAAGACACAGCAGTGCTCTTACCATTTCCTACTGGGTACAAGCATTGACTTTGCTGCTGGCTGCTGCTCCTGCTCCTGCTCCTCAATAGCACATTCTGCCTTCACTTGCTCCCTTTTCTTCATCCTTGGCTTGACTCTGTGAATAATGTTGTTGGTTTTGTAGCTAAATGGTTACGATGACGATGTTGATGATAATAATGATGTTGTTGATGCTGGTACTGATGATGATGATGATGATGACGATAATGGGCCACATTGCCGTTACTTTGTTTAGTTGGCGTCACTGTTGTTGTTGTTTTTGTTGTAATTTGCGCTTGTTGTTTTAATTGATTTAGTTAAAGCAGCACAAAGTTTAATAGTTGCTCATAATTTATGCTGCAACAGCCACAAGAGCATCACAGACGCAACCTCCCAAAAACCCCCCCCACTTCAAGAAACAAGTTGTTTCCCCATGCAAGATAGTTAATCAATTAGCGTATCACATTTGTTATGCACTTTATATTTGCCACCACTGTGCGGCGGCAGACACACCAGGGAGAACCGGTTCGTTTGGCCTTAGCCTGTGCGTGTGACGTCACATATGTATGAACTACTCTCTAGGTAAGTAAACGCGTTAAGACCACGCGTTGTTATTGGGCGCCACAGCAAGCTTACAGACTAACCGCAGCAGCTCCATGAATGGCATTTTATCGCAGCTAATCCGAGCTACTACTTCAAGAGAGTGCAACAAGCCGCATTCATGGGGAATCAATGCGGGCGGCACTTGGAGCGCTTTGTTGGCGCTGTCCGCAACGTATTAAAAAGGCATTTCAATAATTTATTAGCTGTTCCAGTGTTGGAATTTTAAAACCATTGAAGATTGAGAGTGAAAACTGCAATAATGCAATAGAGGAGATTTATAGTAAGTGCATTTGTTCATGTCGACTAATGAATACGCTGTCAAGTAGGGTTAGTAACAACAGAGATTTCTTACTTTTATAAATACTGAAGATTTTGTAAGACTTCTTTGCTATGATTTGCCTGTTATATATGGTAGATGGTTTTTTGAAAATTTTTTTTTCCGAAATTCCCAAAAATTTGTTGTGGTCAAATGATGGAGGCCTACTAAAAAAAATAATCACCTTTAATATATAAAAAAATCCACGCTTAAATATCGCATTATGGATTGCAAAACATAATTTTCAAGACAGACTAGAATTGTGGATAGCCTATAGATCGTTCGTCTCTTTAATCCCAAAAATAGTAAAAAAAAACTTTTTTATGAAGTTCGTTTTATTGCCGAAGCTCTGTTTCTGGGAAGTTAAGAAAAAGGATTTTTAATTCTCTTTAAGCACAATTGATTTAAAAAACATGCAGCATCTGATGACGTCATCAACAATATTGAGGCTCAACCGAATTTTCTTCCTGTTGTCATCTTCAGTAACTCTTCTGTTTATAAGTGTCGTGAGATTTTGGATTCCTAGGTTGTTATTAACTCTCTTTACGCACAATTGGTTTAAAAAACATGCAGCATCTGATGACGTCAACAACACTATCGAGGCTCAACCGAATTTTCTTCCTGTTGTCATCTTCAGTAACTCTTCTGTTTATAAGTGTCGTGAGATTTTGGATTCCTAGGTTGTTATTAACTCTCTTTACGCACAACTGATTTAAAAAACATGCAGCATCTGATGACGTCATCAACAATATTGAGGCTCAACCGAATTTTCTTCCTGTTGTCATCTTCAGTAACTCTTCTGTTTATAAGTGTCGTGAGATTTTGGATTCCTAGGTTGTTATTAACTCTCTTTACGCACAATTGGTTTAAAAAACATGCAGCATCTAATGACGTCATCAACAATATCGAGGCTCAACCGAATTTTCTTCCTGTTGTCATCTTCAGTAACTCTTCTGTTTATAAGTGTCGTGAGATTTTGGATTCCTAGGTTGTTATTAACTCTCTTTACGCACAACTGATTTAAAAAACATGCAGCATCTGATGACGTCATCAACAATATTGAGGCTCAACCGAATTTTCTTCCTGTTGTCATCTTCAGTAACTCTTCTGTTTATAAGTGTCGTGAGATTTTGGATTCCTAGGTTGTTATTAACTCTCTTTACGCACAATTGGTTTAAAAAACATGCAGCATCTGATGACGTCATCAACACTATCGAGGCTCAACCGAATTTTCTTCCTGTTGTGTCATCTTCAGTAACTCTTCTGTTTGTAAGTGTCGTGAGATTTTGGATTCCTAGTTTGATATCAAACTAAAAAAATTACCTTTACTTTTAGGCCCAAAAATTATAGAAAAAAAAATGTTTTCAACTCTTCCCTCTTCTTCATTTTACAAAATATAGAACTTTCAAAAGAAAATGGAGTTTCAAAAATATCTAAAATTGTTCCGAAGAAACTTCTCACTATATCTTCAACTAACCCACAATTCCATATACCTCAATTTTATAGTGTATAATCCCAAGTTCTTAGATAATATCGCCATCTTCAGCGCATCGTCAGCCGTCCAAAGACTAGTCTAGTTTAAATTGCGTCTTTGAACTGACAGGTTTTTAGAGCAAACACTCACGCTCACATTAATATAATCGCATTCTGTTGTAATTGTAACAGCTTTTTGTTGTCATTATTATTGTTATTGTTGTAATTGTAGTAGCCAAGTACTTGCTATAATTAACATTGGTAACACTTGATTTATGTTTGAACCAGGCAGAATGGAAGCAACTCGTTGTTCTTGGCCATTTATAGACAATGATACCAAGTTGATTGAGAGCCAATTAAACGAGCAAGCGCTATAAAAGCCGTGTTAGGGCGCTGTCATTAAAGTCAGTTAGAAAACGGACGCTTCCGAGCACGTGTTCTGGACAAGATGCGCGCAACGGGCGTAAGCTGCAACTAAAAGGCTTTTAAGATTTGATGTATTTATTCCTTTATTTATTGCAGTTGCTGTTGTTTGTTGTATGCATTAATTTGGCACATAAAGTGGTTCAAGGTCATGTCTGGCCCTTAGCCTTGCCAACAGGCACATATGTGCTGCCACATCCCGCTCTGAGTCCTGCTTATGTGTTGGCTGTAGTACCACCACCACCTGAAGATGATGGCAGCTATAAGCCTTTGGTCGGTGTAGACGATGGTCTGTGGAAGCCACAGCCAGGTCTGGAGGGCGAATACGTTGAGGAGTCAACCGCAGTCAGTGGGACAGACGCGGAGAGCAGCACAAGCGACAGCTCTAGTGCTGCTGAAGCAGCAGCTGAAGCGGGTGAAGCTGGTGCTGCTGGTGGTGCAGGCGGCGCAGGTGGTGCTGATGGTGCCGGTGGCGCTGGTGGTGCGGGTGGTGCGGGTGCTGGTGGTGGAGGAGATGGTGGTGGCGGAGGAGGTGGCGGTGCTGGCGGCACAGCTGCTTCGGGACAGAACGGAGAATCAGGACAACCTGGCGCACCCAGTCCTGCTGGACCACAACCCGACGGTGAAGATGGTGCAGATGGCGCTGACGGTCCTGATGGTCCTGACGGCTCTAAGGGTGGCAAGGGCGGCAAGGGTGGACAAGGTGCGCGCAATGGTGCTGGTGGTGGCGGTGGTGGAGGTGGTGCTGCACCACAACCAGCACCAGCACCAGCCCCAACAGCAGCTCCATTGCCAGCGCCGGTTTGGGCCGAACCGGAGCAAACCCTGTCATAAGTTGCCCATACGCAGTAATCTCCAACTTTGTTTGGCGCACTTTCCACACAATTGCAATATAGTCAAGTTTTTAGAGCAAAAACCAGAATTTAGTACTTAAGCAGCTTCTTAGTCTTAAGTCTAGTCAAAGTTTTGTAAGCACGCAATGGAATATTAAAATTCTAAAATGCATAACAGCATGACTTGGCTCTTTATAAGCTTCCATTTCCGGCATAGACGGCATGCAATCTAAACTTTGTTATAGTAAGTGTCATAAATCTTCGAACAAGCTAATATAATGAAAATGCAAGTTGCGGCAGCTGGCAATTCCAAAATATGAGAAACTTATTAAGTTGTGACGTACTTTGAATGCGCTTATTTGCGACTGTTCAAGGTTGTGGTCATGGAACAACGAAATAATCCGAAATCTACAGGTCAGTCAAGATAAATCGATAATCAGCTATCGACAGTCCTAAGCACATTAATAATTTTGGAAGTTTAAAAACATTATTATATACTATATATTTAAAAATTTTAAATTTTTCGAAAAATATTAAAAAATAACAAATTTTGGCTCTCTTAGTGAACTTCGGGCCACGGGAGGCATCCCCTTTTGATGCATAATCGTTTTTTTCGTGAAAATTTCGTACATACATAGAACAATTTTTTTTCAGCGAATTAAAATCCCCAAACATCTTCCGATTTTTCAAATAGTTAAACATTTAAATTCGGCTCCAAGACGCCAAACTTTCTTAAATTTTTACTATACTCATCTGGGTGATACCCTAACAAAAACTACACACACTATAGCCTAACCAAAAGCCTAAAAGAATACAACAGATTTATACAAAATATACGAAAATTATTTACATCACTTACGAATATGGTTTTTAGAATAAAAAGAGAGGTATCAGGAACTTCAGCCATTTAAATCAACTCATGGAGTCTGAGTTCTTATGGCTGTTGCGTATACGTAATTTTGAGTACAATTTTTATAATTTTTAATTACACACTCGAAATTTTGAAAACAAAGGGTGTTTTTTTTTAATTCACCCCCAGCACATCTGGATTCTGAGATATCCTCCCAAATTCTCGTTTTTAAAGTTATATCAGAACCCTGATTTGCTGGGATTTTTTGACATCGGATGTATCCTCACCTTTTTTTTGTGGCTGTGAAATACACATCTTAAGTCCGTATGGGTAGCCCAATCGAACCATCCCTTTTTTGGGCGTATATTATCTTCTACTTCTAATTCAAATAGAAATTTAAAACTGCACTTTCGGAAGGCGTGGCTGAACTTAAGTTTTTTTTAAGGTGACGAGTACTTACAATATTCCCAAAGACAAAGATATACTTTTTGGAATCCTCCCAAGCGATTAGGATTTCAAGTTTCCTATAAGGTGAACTCTGCATTCATTCTTTGCATTTACGTAGTACCTCTAGAAAGAGTATATAAAGTTCATGACAGCAACAGTTGTTTGGCTTCTAATTTGTTTGGTCATTTTTATGACAATTGCAGACAACCACACACACACACACACACACACACCCTCATGTAAGCACAGAGCAAACAATTTAAACTTTTTCAAATTACAATAAATAAACTTGTCATACAAGTGTGACCGCAACTGTTGTTTGGCTTGAGTGAGAGAAGCTGAAGAGACTGAGAGAGCCAGTGAGAGTGAGTGGCCAGCATTTAACCAATAGACAATGTTGTTGTTGTTGCTGTTGTTGTTGGCTTTTGACTTTTGTTGTCATGCTGAAATTTATGCTATATAAATATGGCAAAAAGCTTGGCAACAAATTTCCAATGTCAAGCATTGTATATTTGCATAAATTTCCAGCCCAAAAGTAGGCAATGAATTTTGTAATGGCATTTTGAATTTACATTGTATTTTACTCTGTTCAAGTAGGCGCATACTAATTATGCATGTAATTGTGTGGGTGTAATAACAACTAGATAAGTATATACTGGAATACACTGAGAGAAAGACGAGGAATTTTAGCAACGTCTTTTTAGCCTACTGTCTACGTGGGCTCTAAAGCCGCCTATCCAAGGTTACCACAAGATATTTGGCTTGGCTTGTTATCAGTAGGAGTTGTCTACCTAAACATTCCGCAGGTGACTGCTGTGTTTTAAGAGACTGCAAAGCCTTGCCTGAAATTTGGACAGGTTCAAGGTAACAACATCACAGAGTCCAGCTATTAAGTAGATGAATGTTTAACTGAATCCTATCCCAAGCTTCACACTCACACGCTGCAGGAGATAGTCAAGAAGTCTCGTTGTATTTGGCCAAAGAGTCAGCTCTTAGAATATTACTGTTGAATTTGGACACAAAATTTTACTGGCGCAAGTATTGAAGCCGGACAAACACAGACATTACCGCGACTTTGGAAATTGGGCGCTGAAAATTTTGAATAAAAGTCCGGATTTTACAAAAAACACTGCAAGCGAAACCGTAGTGGTCATTTGAATAATGACCTGTTCCAAACATAATGATGTAAATTTAGCTTCAAAATAAAGTCAGAATCAATTTGGCATCTGCCACCATTATTGTTTTAATAAAATTTACTTTTCTAAAATTTTTATCCGGTCACCCTGTTTAACACATAACGATAAACACATTCTGAATTAAATCGAAGAAATAGAGCAGACTAAAATATTTAACTTATGTGTAAAACCGCCCCAAAACACCAAAATGCATATTATTCCCCAAACTCCAAACAAATATTTATTTTAGATTGGTGCAAAGAGAATCGATTTGCACGCTAAATGATATTGCAACATTTGCGGTTGCAAGCGTTTTGTGCAGCTTCTGTCATCAAGTGGATTCTTTGATAGTTTCAGATGCGGAAAATGGGTGAACAATAACCGACGGCAATTGCATTTTTCCTGCGGAAAATTGTGAAAATTTGAACTTTCCACGCATTGCATTATATGTTGCTAATGCTGCACACGGCGAGTGTTTCAAATATTTTTTGCAACCGCATTGCAAGTTGTTGTTTACACAACGAGTTTGAGCTGTGTGTGCTACGTCTGCCTTTTATTTGCACTCAATTCTTAAAGAATGCATTCGAAATTCGCTGCGTGCAAAGCGGGACAATGGGACGCATACTTGATGAGACATTTTCAACACGTTTGGAAAGGCAGCTGTGTGTGTGGTGACACTTCAGTACCTTGAACTAGTTCGTGACTGACGTGATTGTCCGCGAAGTTTGCGACAGTCCTAAGCTACCTTAAGTATGATCAGGTTGACTAGAACGATGTCATATTTAGCCTACAATTCCTCCATAGGAA
>JAECWU010000186.1:0-100648 GCA_018150985.1 Chymomyza costata
CCTAAAATATAGGTTTTACATAAAAATTAATCGTGAATTTAATTAATTTTTTTAGACGATTTATAGCTCATTGCTTTCCATAGGTATGATTAAAGATTTGGCATAAAGTTGTTTATTTAAGAAAAAAAAATTGCCAAAATAAAAATAAATTTTTCAATTTAAAGAAAACTACTTCGATGACTAAAAAAATATAAGCTTATCATAAATGCACAGCATGGTTTTTGGATACTCGTCAACTTATTAGAGACGATCAAGCCCTCAACTTTGCAACTATCTACGTCACTGCAGCCAGCCATGTTTCACTTTCACAGCATCAAACATGTATATAAATACACATGATTATTTTTAGTGAAATATAAGACTGCACAAGTGTAGGGTAAATGTGTGGTCAGGCACCATTTGAGAAGTTGAGAAGAATTGAAATTCGAAACGTTGCACTTTGTGGGTAAAAAAAAAAAAAAAAACTAGACAAAAATAAAATGTTAAACAAACACAGCAAGAGAAGAAACAGTTGAAAAACAGAAAGTGGTCAGAGCCAAAGATGGCGGCTGTCCATATCTGTAGCAATATTCCCTGAATCCTTAAGTCACGTCGAACCTAGCGCTGACGTCGGCTGCTCAATGTTTGCAGACGTAAGTAAATGTACATAAAATTTATTTCAGCACACATATGCGAATATGTAGGCAGATAGACACATAGTATGTACATATATAATACATGCGACTCATGTCTGTGCTTACTATGTAGGCATGTCTATGTATACAATTTTATGCAGATGTGCTCGAATTCGGCCTTTTGTTTTATTGCAAAAACTAACTGGCGATTTTATGAAGCCCCAAAAGCAACAGGCACAACACTGAAACCCATTAAGCAGAGCCAAAATGTTGGTAACAAGTTTTTATACCCTTTAAGTGCATCATCGGTTAATTTCTGAGGCGGATCTTAAATTCAATCCAGCAAGCTATAAAAAAGTCGTATAACATTGTTTAGATATCTAACAGCTATTTTATATGCTGTCAAATTGAATTAAAGAACTTTCATTGAAGTTAGCAGTTGCTTTTTGCCAGCTGCAAGGGAAATCTTAAGAGCCTAACACCCTATACCCAAAGAAATACGTATTAATCTGGTATGTAATACTACGAAGAAAAAGAGTTAGACACAACAGAGAATAAATAATTGCAAACTACTCGAAGACAAAATGATGAGCACATCAGCTTTTTGCAATTAAAGAATTCTTAAACTCCCAAATTATGCTAAAATTTGCATTTGTATATAAAAGATTGATACTTTTTAAACAGTTGAAATGCTTACCAGATGAGCTAGTTTTTGCTATAAACTTGCCTCCATATAAAAAACAATCCAAATGTAAAGTTTCGCTATCCTAGCTCTTATAATCTGAAATATTTAGGCGTTCATACAAACGCATAGACGTACAAACATGTCTTGATCAATTTCTTTTGTACTGAAGTTAACTTTGAGGGGCCTCCGCCAGCACCTTCTATTATTATCTATTTTACATACATGGGCTCAAACTTATATACCCCTCTCCCTAAGTTTGAGGCTATAAAACCCAACAGTTTTTTGGAAGAACAAACTAAATTCTCTGTAAAACGAAAAAAAAATTGTTTCGAGTCTGTATACTCTATCATATCAAATTTGGACCAATGTGAGGGATTTCATAGCTTTAAAAAACTTATCGAGACCTTGGTTTTAAAAAAAAAAAAAAACTTTCTCGGAAAGGCATATGAGTCGCATAATCTCAAATTTTCTGCGAATAAGAAAAATTAAATAATTAAAAAAAATTTTTTTTACCTATAAACTTGATTTATAGAAATAATTTAATTTTTGAGTAATTGCAAATAAACAAATTAAAAAAATATATATTTTTTTGTATAATTTTTTATAAATTTTTGTAATCAATCGCCTTCAAATTTGTAGCCTAAAGGTTTTTTTTCAAATGAAAAAAAAAATGTTTGTTTCTTTTGTTTTATTTGCAATCTATTGTTAAATTTCGATTCAATTTAGCAGCAAAGGATATATCTTAAAAAAAATCATTAAAATAGTCAAAATTTTCTTATTATAAAATATCTGTCAGAATTTGTTTTACAATATATGATCTATACGTCATATTATATTATAATTAAAAAAATATATATTTAATACATTCGTAGTCTTCAATACAAAAAACTTTCACCCTGTTAAAGTAAAAACGTTTCGTTCCAGCAGATACAAGCAGCCTAACAAACTCAATATATTGTCTACTTGCATATAGACACCAATCTACAATATGCCTTCAATCAAGCCAGCAAATTGTATATAGCGTTCACATCAAATTGTTTCTATATATAGAAAACTTAATCTTCCATTTGTAGTCAATACTATTTGAATGTTAGCTGCTGAAAAATGTTTAGAAAAGCAAACTAAATCTTCAATTCTTACTCAATACAATTCACAGTCAGCATGGCGTATGCGCAATTTTTCAAAGCTTACAGCGACTTATGCAAATGTAAGTCAATAAACTAAAACTAAAATAAGTACATAGAAAAAATGCAAATTTAATGTTTTTTGTGTTTATTTTTAAGCAAGGGGGGAAGTGTACTTTCCGCATTTCCTATCAAAATTGTCAAAGCTCGCTTCAATGCTTTTCAGTTTGCTTTTATCTTTTTTGCACAAAACAGGAAATGATTTATGCAAAATGGTCTAGGCGCAACTAATTTAAACTTTGGCACATATATGTAACACACATATAATATATGCTTCAGTAGTTTTTCCGAGCCTAAAACCAGATTACACACACACACACACACACAGAGAGAAACAAAAAGAAGCGCGTTGAACTTTTGCAACTTTTCGGTCAGTCATTTGGTCTCATATCCTTTAGTTTATTGAAACTTCCGCGTACCGGATATTGAACGCTTTATTTACTTTGTTCTATTTGTTTTGGCGTCAGCCAAGCGACGGCCATTGAGATTTTCTACATGCCATTTTTCTTTTTCTTCTTTTATACGCTGTGTTCATATAAGGTACCATAGGGTACTATAGATTTGTGCTTTGTAATGTTACAAACAGAAGGGCCATGAGAGGTCATAGGTTTTTTAGAACAAAATGCTAAGCATCATCACGGATTGAGGCATGTACTTCCGTCCACATGAACTCCCAGATCTGCTAGCTACTGACACTAAACAGCAGATACCTTTATTAACTCTTCTTGTCCCGCAGTCAAATTTGGTAAGAAATAAAAAAAGTTTTCACAAGCAATTTTGAAAACTGATAATGAAACTTTGTTTATTATTTATTAATTTATTTTGTTGAAATTTTTAGTTTTAGCCACTTAATCACTAGCTACACTTTTTTTATATTTTGTTTTGTAAATTATCTGAAGTTTTATTAAATAAAATAAGTTCGATTAACAATGATTTTTATGGTAATAGCCTAAGGGGCCATACCCAAATTACGTAACTCGTTTAGGGGGGAGGAGGGGGTCTGGAAAATACCACGCTTGGTCTTTTTTTTTACTTAAGTTATCCATTTTTTTAAATCTATGACCACGGGACAACTACGAGGGGGTCTTGGCATATGCTACGGTTGGTCACCGGTGTTACAAAATAGTTAAAATCGTAATTTGGGTATGGCCCCTAACATACAAAGAGCCTTTTTAAGCAATACGGCCTCCAAACAGTACCACCATAGAAACAAAATGGGATCATATCAAATCAAATTTACACCAAGTTTGTCAAAATGTATTAGACTACCGCCCAAAAGGAATGAAAGACTGGATAAGTCACGATACATGGATGCTGATTGAAGTTAGATGAAATGCTAAAAAGAAAAGAGAACAGTCAAACAGACAAACAATGAAGAACAACAACGACAAGCCATGCTCACTTGCAACATACTGAATAAATATGTCAAAAGTCTGACAAACAAGCATGGTTCGATAAATTAGCCTCCGAAGGAGAGCAAGCAGCTAGTCGACAAAATATAAAAACACTTTATGGAATAACCCGAAAGATTTCAGGAAAGAGAAAAACCAGTTCACGCCCAATTAAATCGAAAAACTACTCTTAACAACCGAAATTGAGCAACTTCAAAGATGGCGTGAGCATTTCTTAGACATGTACACTACATGTCCCACTAACACCCCCCCTGTAAACGCCTCAGCTACTAACACAATTAACACATCTACCAACGCAAACATCCGACAAATAAACTCAAAACCGCCAACAACCCAAGAGATCATATCAGCAATCAAAAGTCTCAAAAACAACAAGAGTCCAGACCACGACAACAAGCGGAAATACTGAAAGTTTGTCCAACTCACTTAGCGAAACTTCTTCACCAACTCTTCCTTGATATTTTGAATCAAGAAGCTGCACCCAATGACTGGCTTATGGGTACCCTTATCGTAATCCCGAAGAAAGGTGATTTGTCTTTATGCAGTAACTACAGAGGCATCACACTTTTGCCAATTATATCAAAAATCTTTACACGAATTTTGCTGAATAGAATCCAATCGTTACTAGACAGCTCGATAAGAAAAAATCAAGCCGGATTTCGACCCAACCGTTCATGCATAGACCAAATAAACACGCTGCGGGTCATTGTTGAACAAGTAGGCGAGTGGCAGGCATCATTACAACGTCATTACAGCATTTATTGACTTTTGTACTGCGTTTGATAGCATACACCGCGATAGTATATGGGAAGCCCTAAGCCAACGCGGTATCCCGCAAAAACTGATATGCCTAATTAAAGCACAGTACACAGGTTGTAAGTTTAGAGTAGCGCAATCTGGGCGATTTTCCGATTACTTCGTAACTAAATCTGGCGTTCGTCAGGGTTGTTTGCTTTCGCCGTTCCTGTTTCTGATTGTCATTGACAACTTGTTGTGATCATGAATTAATGACAAGCGAAGATGTCTCCCCTGGAGCCTCCATGAGCACCTTGAAGATCTTGCCTATGCTGATGATGTCTGCCTGCTGTCAGTCAGGACTCTCCCATATGCAGTCAAAAATAAACGATCTGTGTACGGCTGCCGATGGAGTTGGACTTGGGATAAATACAAATACATAAAACCAAAGCGCTTCAAATAAACACCACAAGTAACACAGACTATTCAATAGGAAACGACATGATCGAAACTGTAGAGTCTTTTTCTTATCTGGGTAGAATTATATCCGGAGAGCGGATACTTGCCCGCTCAGCTTGGAAAAGTCTGCAGCTCGTCAATGCTATCAACTCATACTAAACTCAGAATTTTCAAAACAAACGTCGTTCCTGTTTTACTATATGGATGTGAAACATGGCTCACAACCGAAACAATAATACAGAAAATACAAAGCTTCGTAAACAGATGCCTGAGACGAATTCTAAGAGTTTGGTGGCCAAATGTTATAACCAATGAAGAACTCTACCAGAAATGCAACATCGAACCTATGGCAAACTTTATAAAAAGACGCAAATGGCGATAGATGGACATACGCTTCGTAAGGATCCAAACGAAATATGTCGTCAAGCACAAGATTGGAATTCACAAGGTAGACGAAAAAGGGGACGTCCAAAAACTTCATGGAGACGAACGCAACATGCCGAGACTTGTACATCAGGGAAGTCGTGGAGCGGACGAGATGGAAATGCGTCACTGAGGCCCTATTCTCATCAAGAAGATAAAGGAACTAACAACATTATGATGATTTTATATATTATATATAACTAACTCTTCGTTATTCAAATAAAAAATAATTGGTAAATAAAAAAATATACGGAAATTATGAGCAGAAGTATTTTTTTCACCAAAAGAAAATAGTTTCTTATAGCAAAAAATTAAAAGTAGATTAAATTTTTGCATAAAAAATTATAAAGAGTACTCTTCTGTCGGTTACCATTTTTTTACTACATTTCATTGGCTTTCGCTCTTTTGGTTTGTATTTCGCAACTGTTATTGTTTAGTGTGCTTTGCGTGATTTGCTTCGCAAATTTAAGACGTACTTGCCGCCTTCTCTTTGATGGCTTAATTGTGGAAATCTGTGTGTGCAACTGTTACCTCCCGCTCCAATCATAAGCCATAAATCTTGTACATCCAAGGCAATCACTTCAAGTGCTGGCTCTGGCCAACACAATGCAGTCCGAAAATATATAAAAATTCGAACGAAAAAAAATTCGTACAATAAAAATTTACCAAAATCTACTACTTCTTGGTGGCTCAACATTTGCGGAAAGACCGAGTCAACTGGAAAAGCGCGCCAGAGAGTCCGTTTCAGTGCATTACAAATAAACGACTGTGGGTAGCGCTCAATTTAGAATGAAATTGGCGCAAACAACAACATATAAAAAAAAATATATATAAAATAAACTCAAACAAAATAATAAAAATTACAATGGAAAGAATGCGAACCAAATAAAATATCGTACATAGAGCAAAGGCAAACAAATTGAAAATCCATACAAATCAAATTGCATGACTACATTTTCTAGTATTTAAGCCGCTTCAGTACCAAGGACTAGTAGGTGCCAGACTAATTGATAGGCACTTTTCTACCGAACTAGTTCTCTTCTTAGTCATTGACAAACTATGAGCAGCCTAGGCAGAGATTAACTAAATCCACTGCGCTAGATTGTCGTCAGTTGCTCTGTACTCCCTTTGTGGGTACCTAAATTATGGCATAGGGGTCAATTGACACTACTTCGTTTTATAGAACCATGACAATTGCTGCTGCTTTGCTTGTGCCTCCGCTTTATTGAATTAAGTAAATCGCTCTATAGGCGCTTCAAAGTTAAAATCAAAGAACCAGTTTTTTCCATTCATCTCGGATTCGGATTCTACGCAGCAAATTACTTCGAAAATTACCCTTAGCTTTCCAACAACTAAACCATGTTGACTTGTGTTATCTTCTTCATTTTTTTAAAAAAAATTTTATCCATACAAATTTTCAATTTCGCTTTTTTAAGAAAACAAAAATTAAGACAGAATGATAAACACAAAAGTGCTTAAATTTAAAGCTTAATATTTGAAAATTTTGCAATTATCTAACTATGGAGAAATTTATTGGGACGTATATAAAACATGTCGAATCACCAAACCAAAGAAATCGATTTCAATAAACAAAAAAATGGATTAGGATAGATAATGTAAAAGTCAACAAAAGTCAAGAGATCAACAACTTTATTACAAAAATTCGATTTGGTCCATTATTGAACCACTTTGTGGACATTAAAATGTATAGTCAGGAGTCAACTGCTCCTCACATTCAACACTTGTTCCAGAGTTTCTTTTTACAAAGATAAAATCGTGAATAGGTCAAATGTCGCCCATTTGCTGCATTTTGATAGTCCTCGTATATTCCTTTTTATGGATAGCTTAATATATCAATAGGAGTCAATTGACACCACTTTGCTTAATAGTCGTTTTACAGCACTTTAAAAATTAATGCATGCTTAGGTGTCAATTGCCACCGCTTTTATACGAGCTTTTTTTATAGCGAATTCGCACGGAAGCAGACTGGTTCATTATATGGTAAAATTTGTGTTTTGTAAGATTTTTAAAAGTTTATTAAAAGAAATCAGTAATAAATTTTTGTTCCTTAAGGTCCATACGCAGCATGCAAAAATTTTGCCCGAAATGTCAAAACTTCATATAAAAAAATCCCAAATTCAGAGAAAATGCCTTTCTCTATTCTTTTCTTAATAACTTTTTTGTGGTCGTTTATTTTTATTTCTACAATTTTATTTAATTTCCAAAATATTCTTTATTCTTTTCTTTTTATGAAATTCAATTGCTTTCCGTAAGAGAAAATTATTGTGAAATAGTCGAACTATTGCATCAAAAAACTATACCTATGACTTAAATAAACTATACAGTATAGGTTCAAAAGTTTTCACTCTCGCTCAATCATGCCCTCATCATAGTTCGTGACGATTTTACCAGTGCACCCAAACTGAATTTACGTTTATCTCAACAAAAACGTAATGCATTGGTGGCAATTGACCCCTATAAAAGACGCTAGGGACAATACACACATTGCTTACCAAAGGGTCTCTAAATAGATGTGTGCGTATAAGCTTGAGCACATACTAGTTTAGAGTTGTATAATTTATAAGTGACCATCAAGCGGGCTCATTATGTGACCAAGTTGCACAAATAAAGTAAGTGCCACTCATTTATTTAAACAAAGTAAACACAAAGCAACAAAATCGTTAAAAGTATGGCAAATGTGTGGGAAAATGCATAAAAATGACCAGCGGAGTGGATCATAAATGAGTAAATCTTGGTAGAAGCCATGAAACGAAACAATCCGCCACCTTCACACATACAAACCGAAACTGTCCACTGAGCACATATTTCACTTAAGCTCGTGTCCTCAACGTTGCAAGTTTATGGCCGCTCTTTATGAGAGCGGTTAGAGATGGACTCGTGAGGGACTACGTGTAAGCTCGGGACTAGACATCGAGTTTGGTGAGTTCTTAGAATAGATAAATTTTTGAAACATCTGCAAATTTCTCCTTTGTCATCCTCTTGTATGGTATGAAGTATAAATGCACTTATTTGACATATTTATGATTGATACGAGGTTGGTCCGATATGTACTTAGTCTCACCGCCCGATGGCGCTACTATCGCAAGAGTAAATTACTATCGTATAGTACATTTTCGTAGATGTCTATGTCGAAATTTCAGCAAAATCGAATTCGTAATTTTGTTTTGACCGCGTGTGGAAGCCAATACAAAATTTTGGTTTTTCTTTTGTAGGCTAAAAAGTAATCAGACGAAATATCTTCTTAATTTTGTACTTCACGTCTAATTCCTGTTACGGAGCACATTTTTCGAAAAAGCGACTCAATTACAAAATATTCTTTGGAAAAATAAAAGTGTGCAATAAAAACTAAGAAAAAAAAATGCTTGTTTTGAATTTTAATTCCGAATTGTCGATTTAAGAATGCTTTGTATTTTTATAGCTATACATCGGCACAAAATCGAAAACTACATAAATGTATTGTAACTATAACATACGCTGCATTGTTTAATCAACAATTCGAAATCAAAATCAATTTTTAGAACAGGCATAGTTCAAAATAAATGATGACGATGAGCACGACGACAAAAATTTTTTTTTTCGGCTCAAAAACGAATACTACATGAATGAATTGTAACATTAACATAAGCTGTATTTGTTGAATCAACAATTCGAAATCCAAATTAATTTTCAGAACAGGCATACTCCAAAATAAATGATGGCGCTGAGTATGACGACAAGCAAAAATTTCAATTTCAAGTTGGTATCACTTAATTTATAACACTTTCAACTTTTTTTTCCCACCATAAGGTTTTTATTTCTTGGAATTGTTTTCCTTAGCATTAAATTTTCGAGAAAAACTCCTTTATACTTATAAATTCTTTTTATTTCTTAGTAAAAATAGAATGTCAAAACTCTGATTCAATATTTTAAGCTAGTTTAAGCAAAATTTTTATATTATTTTGGCAAATAAAGCAAATTGTAAATATAAGTCGCTATCAAAATCAAGATGAAGCATAAACTAAAATTTGTTTATTGCATATTATTAGAATAGACGACAAAAATTTGTTCAAAGTATTTATAAAGAGTTATATACGAGTACTATAAAAATCGGTTTGCAGCAGGTAACTATTTTTCGAAGAAAAGCGTGTAAATAGTGAAGTTTGTGAGAATTTCCTGGATTTGATGGCTATGATTTTGCCGTATTTTAAATTTTGCAAACATATTTTACGACAGAAAAATGGGTTTTTATCTCTATGGGGAAAATCATCAAAACCGAATAGATCGCTTTCAAAAAACAAACTTTGGTGTATAAAGTTAAACTAAACTAAAAATAACGAATTTTTCGTAGAACATGTTTGAACAGTATTTTGTTTATAACCTAGAAAACAAATCCATTATCCTTTTAAACTATTATTCATAAAAACGCTTTGTAAAAATTAAGACAGAAAGTACATAGTTGTTTAAAGTTTAAACTTTAAACCCATCTATAAATATATTTCAAACCAATTTTATGATTTTGAAATTTACTAGGTCCCCTTTAAAACATGTTGAAATGCCATATCGAAGAAATCAGTTTCAATGAACAAGAAATTAGTTAAGATACCTAAATCAACAAAATTGAAGAGATCAAATTCTTTACAATAAAATTTTGAACTCTTTCTTAATGAACACATCCAAATATTTACTTAACCGCATCTTTTGCTTAGTTTTTTTATAAATTATTTCCAAAAAAAGCACCTTTAAAAAAAATATAAAAAAAATCAAAAAGAAAAACCAAATCAAACCCACTTATTTTATTTATTGAGAAATTTTTTTCCGCCCACGTAAAGCGATTTTTTTCTTGTTGCCGATGTCACCAAACCTCAGGCGTTGCAACCATCTCTAGTTGGTAGCAACGTCTTGGCTCTATGTTGGCTTTTAATGTGAGTTGTGTTATCCTCTGTGTGAATTTCTTGCGTTCAAGGACATTTGTTGCAAGTAAGTAGCCTTTTTTGTCACTCAATAATGCAATCAATTTGCTGTCTTGGCAGCTTTTTGTCTACAATGCGGCAATCAAAGTTGCGCGCCAAAGTATGCAAAGCATTTTTCCCAACTACAATGGCAAACAACTATAGAAAGTTTCTATTCACCCCAACAAAGTCTGGGAGGCAGAAATAGTGTGGGTTAGCGCACTGCAGCCAGTGCTGTAAAAATCCCAAAGTAAAGTTGCATAAATTATTACAGCAAGCGCAAGTTAATAGATTTTTCGCTTTTTACTCGTTTTTTTTTTTAATGCAAATAAAATATTGGAGGACTGAGTTGGGTTGCAATGAAATCAAAGAGGAAAATGCAAAGAATTTCTTGGAAAATTTAATTACTTGCAGGCTACTACAGCGTGAATGCCTTAACTGACTGTATGACTGTCTGGACTGGGCTGACTGGCAGCAAGACCGAACGGAAATGCATCCAGAAGACAGCCGGGTCACAGCTCCCGTCTCTGTCAGAATCAGAGTCAGTGCCAGTGCCAGTGCCAGTGAGCTCATCAGTTCGTTCCAATTGTTTATATGCATATTTAACAGAGTATAGCGCAGGGCTGGCGCATATTAACAGCAGCAAAAGTCAGGACAAGCTGTTGGCTGCATTTTTGTTACCCTATGAAATATTCTTATTCAGGCGTTTGTTACAAATCGGTAAAATGATTAGAAATCTTTCTTTAAATTATTCTGAAACGTTTTTTCATCTATCTGTAAATTTTGCAAAATATTCTTCATATCCAATATACAATATTTGCTGGAAACAGTTTTCGATGTCTAAGAGCTTGCAGATGAAAAATAATTCGTCACTGATGGTTCGTGTTTCTTAACTCATCAAACTCTTATGGGAAACAAAAGGAGGTACACCACTCCAAATTTTCCAAAGTGATAATATGGTTCCTTAAAGTTCGATATCTGCGAAGAAACATGGAACCATTTATTTCCAACTGATTCATCGGATTTTCCCTTTCATTTAACATCTTTTTAGTTTCGGACGTAAGCGCCAAGATCTAAGTTTTATTGGGATTGCCTGTTTTCGTCAAATATGTATAAGACAACTCTTATTATAGAGTACATTATGTTCACTAACCCAAGTCTTTATCTTTCCTCTTTCTTGTTGTTCTTTCTGTTATCTCTGTTTTTGCAACGCAAACAACACGCGCTCTTGCCTTGCCTTGCCTTAATGACCGTCGACCCTGACACCCTTACAGCCCCCACCAACACCATCTTTTAACGAACTTGAGCAGGCCTTGTTGACTGCAACTTGCATATTCATTGGTCAACATGGCGGATGCCCATCCACGTCCAATTTGCTAACTGCATCTAGTTGAGATCTCTGTTTAGCTGTTTCTGCTGCTGCCTCCGCTGCATTTCCACTTGCTTTGAGGGTAAATATTTTAAGCACAATTCATTAATTTACATTTAGCTACTACAACACCATCCTTATAAATTAGTAAGGACTATAGTGCTAGAGAATAAGTTGAATGCAACATAAATATCATTAAGCTACTGCTTGGTTTTTCTACAAATGCTGTACTTTAAAATAAATATCTTCTGCTTCTTTTTTCAGCAGTTACTTCAGCTTTCTACGTAGCTCTTCATTCATCTGGTGGAGATTCGGGCAAAAGGAATTTGTGGTGCTACGCATTATTGTTTGTTTTAAATCAGCAGCAAAGTCTTTAGTGCGCCTGAAGTATTTATAAAAAAGCAAAAAGCAATGCAGTTGGAAATGCAAAAGATGTTGCAAGGGTGAGTCTTCTATGGGGTGGAAAAACTACAAACATACTAAAACGAGCTACGTAGGCACGCCATAATATTATGAAAGACAACTTATATTGGAGCTGACAACATGGCAAACGTAGAACGTATTTTAACGCTCATAAATAACTAGTAAGATAAACCAAAGCAGACCTAACTTGGCTTTTTTTTGGAAAGCATATTGAGAACCATATCGTAAAGACTCTTCATCTATTTTATTAACGGAAGAATTTTATCTTCATATGTGTAAACCATACTCTTGAAATAACTCCTTCATCTACACTTGAATTAACTGGCAAGATTTTGTTATATGTCTAATAGATTTGAAATTAAGTGTTCCAAATAGATTTGACAGGCGCAGCTGTTTTGTCGTGTCTGGAGAAGTAATGCACGGAGAGTTGTGCTCAATCTCATTAATAGTGTTCGGTGGAGTGCCCCAGTAATGATTTCCCACGGTCTCAGCAATAATAAGTAGGTATTTGTTTTGGCTGTCCATATTAAAGCATGACAAGGTGATCCCCATGATTTTCTCTTCTGATCATAGAAAAGGTATATTTCATTACCATAGATCATTGTCTGATCATTTAAAATCAGCGTTCCATATCTCTTGGCTTCACTTCATACGCAAACCAAATTCTAAATCAAATTCAACGATGTAAAAATGCTTGATGAGTCCTTCTAATGTAAGTCCAATTATTCTTTCTTTTTTCAAAAATATTACCCATTCCGTGTCTTGGTACAGCTCTACTCTCTTAAAGCAGTCGCATCATATGCTTCTCAAAGCAACTCAGGTGACTCAGGTGCAGGGATAAATTCAAAAGTTCCAGCTAATAACGCTTATAAGTCACAAATCCTGACTTTTTCATTAATACTTCACGGTTATGTACAAAGATGATGAAATTATCGATACTACGGTTCAAATCTAATCTTCTTCATTTTTTTTGATTCAATCTCTCTGCTTCTATATTAAATACTAGAAACAGCATTCAATAGAATTTCAATCCAACACCCATCAGTCTTCAAGCGAAAAACACACCTTTCTACAATTCATTCATTATTAATTCGTCAAAAAAAAGTCATCGAAAATTCCGATGTTCGCATACGGACCTTTAGAGCCAGTATACTTTTTATACATAAATGAGTAGTTTCAAACTTGCATTTGGTAAATACATTTGCCCGATTTTGTTGGAAAATATACGACTAAAATGCAATTAACAAACAAACCAACAGATGGACCACCCTATATAGCTCTCTATCAAAATTAAAGTAAACCTAACCATCTAAATAATTCTGACACATCCTCGATAAATGTTTTCTCTCTTTATTAAAGCTAAAAACCAAAAATTCGTATTTTCAATAAAGGCCCAAAAGAACGTATTTCTAAAACCCACGAAGTAGTTCCGAGCTCCACAGTTTCTTGAATCCAGAAATTTAGTAAAAAGAGGGTCTCCTCATTAGCCTGCGATTTAAAGCAAAAATGGGACTATAAAGCAGCATTTAGTAGTTACCCTCGACACACCAAAACCTCTATTAGTGTGGCTAGATGCGAATAATAGAGAAAGATCATTCAGTGATGTCAGATACATTGATGCATGCTCTATTTTGAACCTACTTTCAAGCCGCATACCATGACAGGCTCGGCTTTGCTGGCAGTGCTTTTTGGCCAAAATCCGTATCCTTAACCAACATTTCCAACGCTCAATTAGCGAACTCACGGCCTTGTCTTTGGTCATGCGGCTTCAGTGCTGGCGTCAGGACAATGATTTACGGATGTAGGCCGAAATCACACCACAAAATTGACTGGATGGACATGCTGACGTTGTCCAACTAAGCTGATTGAGCTGAATCCATATTTCTGGGTCTTTTTTGATATTGACCGCTACGGCAGCTAAGAATCCCTTCACTTCGCATCAATGTCAGTCTGATTATGGCCAGCTTATGCTCCAAAAGACTGTGCTCACGTTCAAACTTTTTCTCGGTCTGATGTTAAAGATAAGTTTGGCAGTTTCTGAATACATGAGTCAGAAATTTGAGTGATAAATACCAATAAAGTCATTCGATAAATTTATGTTATCATTTGTGCAGCAGACCATTCCACGTTTAAAGCATTCCTGATTATGTAGCTTTATGGATTAGGTAATTCTTAAAAGCAAGCCTGCTTAATACGAAATGGTTGTATCGTTACCCTCTTATTTTTTAAGATCTCTCCTATACATAAATTTGTACATTTCCAACATTCAGCTTGAATCTGTTTTATTTCGCTTGCAGTGTTATTTCTTTGTTACATATCTTCTGCTCATAAATCTTCTACCCCTTCCTCATCCAGCTTTTGCCCATAAACCGGATTGTACGCATATCTTTATGAGCTGCACCCTAGGGCTGTAAGTATCTCACAATGTTTATAATTTGAAAAACGTTTTGCAGCAAATTGCATTTGCATTTGCTGGGATCGCATTTTGTGGTTGCATCCAAAAGTACTGAGATGGTCTCCATTTCAGCTCAATGGTAATTGCCTAACAAATGCAACAACAACAACAACAAAGCCTAGCGTTACAAATGCTGAAAGGATACTGGATACATATTGTGGCATGTGTATGTGCGAGTATCTGTGTGTATGTGTGTTTGTAAGCAATTTTCCATTTGAGTGTTTAATGGAAAAATCAAGCCATCAGTTTTTTTATACCACTTCGGCCCCGCAGTGCTTTGCTTTTCCTTGGAGCGTCTGTTACTGCTAATTGCAACAACAATTGCAATAGACTAACAGAATCCGAAAGCAAAAACTAGGCCATAGACCAAACATAAACACATAACTACACATATAGATATACACTGAGCAAAATTTGAGTAGTCTGAAAATAAAATTTTATAAATTAGCATCAAACGATCGTAAGTTATGCAAGTTAAATTTTTTTTAAAACTAATAGTTTGAAAAAACCCAAATTATTGTCGTTTTAAGCGATTATATGACCCAACTGCGATTTATTGATGGTATTGATTGATTTCGGATCCCAAAATATTTCAAATCAAAACTTAAGCAAAACTGTCCGGAGATTATCCAAATCTTAAAATATATACTGTTTACTAGTGCTGGAGAAAACATCGATGTATCGAAGTTTCAAATATCTATATATCGATGTTGGCCAACAGAGATGCTTCTCCAGCACTACTAAACACATATTTGATGAGTGCAGTATTTTAAACTTCGATACATCGATGCATCGATATAACATCGATGTTTTCTCCAGCACTACTGTTTACATATTTTACATTTTATAATTATACGTGAAACGCTTCACGTCAAAAATCTTCCTTCGGAGAATATGTCATTCTTGAAATGCGTACTAGTTACATACTAGTTGCATATACACGCAAGTCTCATCAATAAACGCCTTGACTGGCGAACAACTGATTGTGTCATTTTATTAATTTTATTTGCTTTCTTAAAACTTCTGTAAAAATATAAAAATTTTTTTTTTTACGTTTTTGAAAGGACTGGGCCAAAAGACATTTCGAAAATTTGGTCTATTTTATTAAAAAAAGCATAAATATTTAAAACTGTATGGTTTCGAAGAAATTTGGTTAAAGGACCAAACTAAAACAACTCTTACTCTTAGGCACGAAGAATGTGTTTTTTTTTGCTTCACATTTTAACTTACAATTTACAAATTGCTTAAAAGCTTATTGAATGAAATTCAAGTTTATAAACCTGCTTGAAGTTTTTTTTTAAATCAACCTTTTAAATTTTTGCTATTTCTCAATGGTTTCTCTCAATGCACAGCCACACAACTGTCCACAAACTGAACATGGCCGGGGTCTTGTTGTGGGCGTTGGTCGGTCGGTTGAGTTTTGGTTCTGGTTTATGCCATTTGCTGGTGTGCATAACAGCAAAGGCGCATTTTACAAATTATAATCGTCATTTGTCATAATTCTGCAAGGACTGTAGCCTTCTCATTCTAACTTATCCACTCACTCGTCTTGTTTATGAAGCAAATGCACAGCGACAGCCTTAACCCACTTCTGGCCAGCGTCATTGCATAGTTTCTGATTTTTATTGACACATTGAAATGACAAGGGAGTGGTGCAGTTGTTGTCAGAAAAAATTACTTAAACATCTAGCAGAAATATCTAGAGAAATTATTAAAGAAGTTAAAAACTAGATTAATCTTAAGCACGTTGACGACAACGTAAGCCAAATAGCTCCAAGCCCGGGCGGCACTTTTGCATGCTATCGAAAAGCGTGCTACCAAAGGCATCTCGCAGGGTCATGCTTATATCCTCAATATGTCCAATATCACAATATCCCATAGTACGTGCCAACAAGTCCATACAATTGGTGCCCTGCAGTGCACTCTCATTATAACGATAGATGGCAAGACAGAGACGCAGCTCCTCACGCTGCAGCAGCAGAGGAATGACCTGCTGCCAGTTTACATTATGTAAATCTAAATCGTCGGCAGGGTCAAAGGAATTGATTATTGGATTATCATCCAGGCTGATGTAGTGCTGGGCGCCAGTGAGCTGCATTAGAGTCACTGCAAGTGCACACAAGCCGAAGAACTTTAAGCGCAGATAGCGCATACTTTTAATATTATTATTATATTATTATTGATGACTGTTTGCGCTGAGATGCAAGCTTAAACTGTTGTGACCTACGTGACAGTCAAGTAGTAGAGTCTAGACCTAGACGATACTTTTGTTCGTGACAGTGAACACGATTGCCATTGAAAATAGAAGCTCGAGTGTATTATTATGTATGGTGATTGTCAGTGGCTTAGATGGTTTTTCCTCCAATGGGGGTTATAGCTTAGAACTTTTTTTCTTGAGGTTTTAATTAATATCATGGACATAATCTTTTGTTTAATACAAAAGAAGAAAAAGAATTGTTACCCGTGACATAACAGCACGATTAGTTGCTCTTATTATCTCGTAGATATGGGTATACATACATATATGCCTGTTCCGATTTCTATAATCACTATGGTCATACTTTTGCTAACATAATGATGAATTTGTAATGCTCCAAATTACTTATAACAACGAAAAATTTCAAATCATATTACATTGTTATTCGTGTAAATACAAATACATATTATAAATAAATAAATAAACAAATGCATAGTATATCGGAACAAAATATTTATATCAATAACCGCTTGAACCTGTTGCGAAAGCAACAGCAACTGAAACTCGAGGTAAAATATGGTGGCGTCTTTCCGTTTGCAACTTTTCTAACATCCTACGCATCTACGTCACAATTTAAATAGTTAATTTATGAGACAAAATTGTCAATAAAAATTTATAGTCATTATTTGTTAATTTAGGCATATTATGAGCACCGCTGTCGAGTAAAAAGTAGGGCGTGGCATGAACTTTAATTTTCAATTTTGAAAGCTGAAACAAATAAATTATGAATATCGTGAAGGAAATTATTATAGAATATGGAAAATAATGCGTTGTTTCGAAAATTGTGTGAGGCCTTCTGATTTTTATCAACTTACGGAAATACTTAAAGAAATTTATTATATAAGTTTTTTTCCAACCGTACGGACCCCTTAGAATACTTCGTTTCCAGGTGATATTCACCCAATTCAGCATCCCTTTTTCCCAATGGCGTTTTTTATCATATGACTGCGAATTTTTTCAAGTTTCCAATAACAGTTTTCAGTTTAACTTTTGTAGAAAGTTTCCCTAAAGTTTTAGACCATGGCTACTTTAAAAGATTAGAAAAAGAACACACAATGTATCTGTGCCAAGCAGAGACTCCTGGATTGACAACTTACAACAGGACGCTATCCATAGGCATGTAGTTAATGCAAGTTAGGCAAAATAAATTACTATATACAGCAACTAAAACCATTTTCTTGTCACAAAACGTGACTCCGTTTACACTTTTAGCTTAAAGAGCTGAAGCAAATATGAAATGGATTTTTAACTAAATTGTTTGAGTCAACTTTGCTGTTAGTGTAAAACAAGTTAGCTTCGAAAGAAACTTTTTTAAATTGTGGACAACTTTCAAACTTTGCTTTTAAAGAAATGTTGTGCAATTTAAAAAATGCTTGAAAATCACTCACAAAAATCTGCAATAAAATCATGTAGAAATGTTTGTTTATATAATAATCCATCAATATGCGTGTCATACAAAAAAAAAAAAAAAATCGTAATATTTAGCTTGGATTTGAATTTTAGCGGCTTTTGTGATACGTGACTTCTGAACACTTTGTGGCAAACACGTGCTCCAAACTTTTTTTACGTTTATATTGACGTCAATGTTTGGCATGCAATGACGACTTTATGAAAGACTTGTTTGTTTTTAGATACAGATAAAAAAAAATGCTTATGTGCATACAAATATATCTAAAATTATACAAATATTTGGCTTGAAATATTTTTATTTGGTTATTAATTAAGAAATTGCAATTCAATTTTTAACTAATTTGTATGAATTTAAAGCGGAAATTTAATTGACGTTCAATTCAATTTCAGCTATTTGTAAATATTCATTTTGTTTTTATACCCTGTACTCAGAGCGTAAAAGAGTATACTACATAAGTGCAAAAAAATGTTGTAAAATGTATGTAACGCCTAGAAGAAAATAGGTCAGAACTCGCAGCCTTTCTATCAAAACAATCAGGAAAATTAAATCGATTAAGCTATTTTAAGAACTAGAGATGAGAACTAGGTATGTGCGATACCGAAAAAATATATCGAATCGACATATTGAGTGTTAAAAAACTTGATACCAATTCGATACTGAAATAAAGATTGGTATCGATGTTTTTAAATTTGATTTTTTTTAATAAACAAGAGTGAGACACAATAGATGCAAGTATTTGACAAACAAACGACTTATAAATGTGACCAAAGTATGGCGAAGTATGTAAAAAAGCATTAAAAACCCATTAAAAAAAAAACTTAGACCCAGAATTCCAAATCCCTTTAGGATTTTGCTATAATTAACTAGCTACTAACTAAATACAAATTGTAACGTAATTTCAATCGTGCCTTGCTTTACAAATTTTTGTAATTATCAAGCAAATAAAAAAATCGAAACTCAGCTCATCGATACTAGACAAATTGATTGGGATCGACGATATATCGACAACCAAAATATGGGTATCGAATATTCGGTATCGACCTCGAAATTTTAAATATTTAAAGTATCGAATGGCGCGTCGTTTATCAAAATTAATAATAATATAATTTGTCGGCTTATATAGACATCGTTTAACTTTAGATATCACCCCCAAAAGAACCTTTCACCATAGGAATTTAAAACTTAACTCTTTGACCAAATCTAAATTTCCTGAAAACTGTTAAATCTAGCTAGATTAGAGTATATTATAGTCGTAACATCCCAACACTACCCGATGCACTTATCTTTTTAGTTTATTTATTTTTTATCAAAATATTTTGGTTGTTTATTTTATTTAGTTTGTTGTTGTGCATCTGCACATTGAATTATGAATTTTAAATTTGTTTGAAAAATGTCTGTCAAATTGTATATCAAAAATTCGCAGACATTGCAAAATATTTTGCTAGATTTTTTTTTTTAAATTTTTTTATTGCTGGTTGAAAAGTTTTGCAGCATGATTGAAGAGCGTAACGACAACAGCTGTCAAATATTTTCGTAGATCTGGTTTTTTTTTTTTTTTTTATTTTGAAACCATAAATCTAGCAAAAAGCTCAAACTAATAAATGCCAAAGGGACATGCGTATCTATGTGTCGCATGTGTATATGTATCTGTTAGTGTGTAGTAATAATATTACCCAACTAATTGGAGTTTGAGCCAAATTGGAACTTTGCAGCTGTTGCCAACAATATCGAGCGAGAAAAAGGGTTTAGAAAACGTGCTTCCAAAAACGCAGACAAACATTTAAATTATAATTTTTTAATAATAATAGAAATGCAAAATGGACAAAACAAAATGGTGGCGGCCATTGGCCGGTTGACCGGAAACAAATTATAGCAAACAAATTTTAAAAGCACAACAACAAAGTGTATGGAAGATAGCGAAGAACTTACTTTGAAAACACGAACTTTAAATACTCTTTTGGAGAGCAGCTTAAAAAATTAAATTTGAAGTTTTTTTAAGACAAGTTTAACAACAAACAAATACACTGGGAATGAAATAACAACATATCTGAGCAAGAAACAATTTTAACTTCCTAAAAGGTCATTTAAAAAGGAAATGCTTATTTCTTTAGTATATTTTTTATGCAATAGCATCTTTAAACAAAAGTAATAACGAACTTGAATTTATCTTAAAACACCAACGAAAATCAAGGGTAACATTAGGTCGAATGTGTCCACTACAGCTTTTGTCACTCGTTTGTCGATGGTCAGACTTATAAACATCCACACTAAGCATTTCATCTTTAAGAGATTCATCCGGCAACGTTTGTGCCATTTTTGCTCTTCTTTTTCGTCATTGTTTTAACTAAAATGTCAATCAAAAAAAAAAATCACACAAAAGATAACGATACGTCTCTGCGACGAACTATTTGCGCTTTTCGCATAATTAAAGCAATTCACCGCTGTAAAAGAACTGGTTGATGGATTTTTCATTAGAGCCACATGAATCAGCTTACCAAAATTGGTTATTCTAGGTCATTTGTTACTATAATAGATAGATATAATAGATATAGAGTCAAATATTGACGCAGTTTATTGGCAAAGGGAGGTGAAATTTGTAGATTTTAGACTATAACCTTTGTTGTATTTGTCCGATTTTGTTTATTTTTTACACACAGATTGAAATATTAAACGGTGTAGCTAAAAACCGCGAAACTCTGCTACGGGAGAACGGGGAAAGATACTGACATGATTCAACAAACTTTATCTTCTGAGGAAATATGCGCATCAGCTGGTAATCTCTAGCTCTTATAGTCTCCGAAATCTAGGTGTTCATACAGACGGACAGACGGACGGACGGACGGACAGACGGACAGACGGACAGACAGACGGAAATAGCTCAACCGCTACCCGAGGCTATGATAAGCATTTTGGTATAAAGGACTTAGGGTCTGCTACGCCTCCTTCTGTCCGTTACAAACATTGCACAAATCTAGTACTTATACCCTTTGTACCTATAGGTACAGGGTATAAAAATTCAATATACATATTGAAAAAAAAATTGTTCTTCAGTTACTTTGAGATGATCTCAAAAAAATATCATCTTCAAAACTTAAATAACTTTCCCAAAGTGATAAGTGGTTTGTTATTTTAATTAATATTTATTTAGTACTTAGATTAGGTAGTTCTAAGACATTATCCATTTTAATTCTAATAGCAAACTCGGTATGAACATATTTCATAGCTCCTAAAATGGTGAAACAAACAAGAAAAATGTTTGTAAAATATATGATTTTTTTAATTCGAAAGTGGTATCTTAGTAGATTATTATTTGCAGGAAAAATTATTACGGAATACTTATAGACACTCAAAAGCTTCATAAAGTTCTAGAGAAAGGAGTAGTATCTTTCCTAGAAAAAGAGTATTTAAATAACAGGCGGAAATGTTATCAACGACAACGTTTGGGCAAACCAACAGAGCGTCAGAACTACTAGAACCAAGATAAAAGCCGTTTCAGAGCAGTTTACAGTTGCCGTTACTACTACCGTTAGCGTTGCTGTTACCGTTACCGTTCCCAACGCCATTGTTGTGAGAACTGTAGTTGTTGTTGTTGGCCAATGCCGTGCTGCTTTTAACCTTTTCGTTTCACTTAGTTAAGCAAAAAGGCGAAATTTTTATTGCCAAAAATGCATAAATGAATAGAAAACAGACAAGGTAAAGTATCTACTACTACTACTACAGAAGGTGCTGCACAGTTGTTTGCGGTTTTTTGTATCTTTAGTGCCTGAATCTCTCTTGGTACCACAAAAAAAAAAAGAAAAAAATATGTGAAAAAATGTTTGGTTCAGCACTTTTACCACTTTGCACACAAAAACTTTGGCTAATAAGTTTACAAGTGTTTGTTGGCATATAATTTTCATATTGCTGTTGGTTTTTGGCATTTAACACACACTCACATAAATATTCCATAATAATATAACATGAGGTCCAAGGTTTGTAGACATAACTTTTCCCATAACTCTGCAATATTATTTAATGCAGTTTTTAAATTAATTTTTTGTTGTCCTATTAAGCCAATGGTCCGATAACAATTTATAATACATTATGACGTTTATCTGCTTGTAAATGAAATTGTGTAAGGTAATTTGGATTATAATAATGCTTGAAATTTGTATGGGATTTTTCGTTTCTTTTTTTTTGTATCTTGCTTTTATTTTTAATGATATTGCTCTGAAAATTGTTAATTGGAAATTATATTTTATTATAATTATCCTCTCAATATACGAACGCACAATTTACTTTCTGCAAATAAATAATTTGCGTTAAACTGAAGTATGGTAGATATCGAAATTTTAAATTTTGTAAATTGTCAATTAATCACTCAGATAAAAGGTTAATTAATTGTACTTAATAATTTTGACAAGAATATTAAAACTCTATGAAGTAATTATTATTTAACTTTATCTGCAAATGGCAAATCAAGAACATGATTTATTTTTAATCTTCTTCTTGTATCGCTATGGTCCAACTGCAACTGACAAACGTTCAAAAGAAAAGATTTGGAAGCCACTTTTGGCATATTTTTACTTTTTTTTTAAAGCGAAAATATTTTAATACTGAAAATATAAAAAGGATTCGTCGTTGATAAATGAATAATTTTAGAAATTTAAAAGTAGCTCAACTGATCTAATCGTATATCCGATATAAGTATGCTTGTTCTGTTTTTCAAGCAGAGCCACCTCAATAGCTTCTCTTCCTTTTTCATATAAAGGGTTTACCAATAAGAGATGTAATTTTGGTATTCAAAGAAAAATTCAATTTTTAGAGATATTTATTTCATAATATAGAGGAAGGTATGCCGTTAATAATGAAAAACAACATCAGCCAAATGGCCACCACGACCACGCTTACAGGACCATATCCTTTTCATGAAATTTTCTATAACCAAATCGAAAAGTGGCTGCCCTATGTCCTCGATAGCCTCACGAATTCTATCTTTGAGGTCTTGAATCGACGCTGAGCTGTTGGCGTAGACCTTATCTTTCACGTGGCCCCAAAGGAAGAAGTCGCAAGGTGATAAATCACAAGATCTCGGGGGCCAATTGTGATCACCTCTTCGAGAGATAACACGGTCCCGAAACTTTTCCCGTAAAAGAGCAATGGTTTCGTTGCTTGTGTGGCACGTAGCGCCATCTTGTTGAAAGTAAACGTTGTCCAAATCAATACCATCCAACTCCGACCATAAAAAATCATTAATCATCTCTCGATAGCGCAATCCATTCACCGTAACTGTTGATCCAACCTCATTTTCGAAAAAGTAAGCTCCAATGACTCTTGGGTTTTCCGAGCCCCTGATGCGACAATTTTGCTTGTTGACGTTGCCACCGAGGGGGAAATGGGCCTCATCAGTCAAGATGATTTTTCGATGGAATTCCGGATCATTCTCATGCATTTCAAGGACCCAATCAGCAAAGACACGACGTTGTTGATGATCGGCCGGCTTGAGTTCTTATGTTAACTGAACTTTATAAGCCTAAGAACCCAAGTCTTTATGCAAAATACGGTGTAATGACGTTTGTGGAATGCCCAATTCCAAAGAACGACGAGGAATGGACAAACCTGGGTTTTCTTCAACACTTTGGGCTACAGCAGCAATATTCTCAGTTGTTCTTGAGCGACGTGCACGGGTTTTATTCTTCACATCACTAACTTGTCCCAACAGCTCGAATTTTTCCACCAATTTTTGTATTGTGCGGTCCGATAAGGTGCTTCACGACGACCCAAAAATGCTTTAGTTTTGCGAACTGTGACTGCAAGATTTTCACCATTTTTGTAATGAATTTTAATAATTTTAATAATTTCAATGCGTTGTTGAAGCGGGTATCGTTCCATTTTAAGTAATGGCGTAGTTTCTACTTGTCAAATGTCAAAGAATAAAAGCTTCAAAAGTGACAGCTACCGAAATACCGGGTGATTCAAAATAACACCTCTTGTTGGAAAACCCTATACCTACATTCTGATAGGCTTATTTCCGAACTATTAATTTTGCTCGTACAACTTGTGGATTTCATTCATTGGATTCCTTAAGAAAACTAAGTAATCGAAAAAAGTCAATACCCTTCATTTCAAGTTCAAGATTTAATTATAGACTAGACGTGTTCTTTTTTTTTTTTAACCAAGATGCGCTCCGTAAATATCAAAGGATCTGTGTTATGGCGAATTTTTGAGCATTTTCAATATTTGCATGCGTCATACTTCAGACTTCACATGAAATCTGCCAACATATATTCGTTCTACTTTTTTGATTTCGAATTGTCATCACCTCGATAGTTCTTTAGATTCTGAACAAAAATCATTACATTCTGACCATAAATGTTTGTTAAAGATAGTCGGATCATATATTTTAGACCCAGAATTTTAATTTCCTTAGTGGCAAAACAAAAAGACAAATTTTCTTTGAGTTTATGTATAGTATAAGAGTATCTTAAACGAAAAGTTTAATTGTTATTTTCTCAAGTTGAGTGATTTATTTGTTAACGTAGTTTAATTTAAAGTAACTTTGTCACATATGTACCTGCACGAAATTAAGATTAAATTGTCAATCGATTATGCAATCATCATTGTTATAAAAACCCATACGGATATTCACATGCATGAAAACACATTAAAAGTAAAGAGAAATATAAGAATAAATACAAAAAAAAATTAAATAATAATATAAATACCTATATAATCTGATTTACTTGCTATTCCTTATAACCGCTGTTTCAACCAGTTGTGAATTATAGCCAGCAGCAAGTGAAATTTGACATAGTCATTACGTAAGTAGATTTACAATTTTTTACACGTCCTACGCATTATCTACAAAAGTTAATGCTTTTTTTAAAAAACTTTTATTTATATATTTATATTGTCAATAAAAATATAACTGACTTTTTTTTTTATTATGTTATTTTTCGTTATTTTTTTTCTAAAAAGGTTCAAATTACACTAGCTTATAGCAAAATGTATCCTCAACATGTTTTAGTCATTCCCGTAGTAAAATTGCACGCTAAATCTGAAAATGAAGTCAAAAAATTTTTTCATGGAACGGATTTCGAAATACATATTTCGAAAAAATCACTTTTCGAAACTAAAAAAGAGTGTGTCTACTTAAAAGCAAATATCTCTAGTTGTACTAAACTGATTTTGATTACTCTTTTACCAAAGTGTAGATAATTGAATTATCCATCGATTATACTTGGAACATATTTTTGTCGAATACACACGTTTTGTCACCACATACGTTTTTTTGAACGATCGATCCTATGGGTGCTATATTATATAGTCGACCGATTTTGTTAAAATTTGGTGTAGAACTTGAGAAATCTAAAAAACTTTCGAATGCCAAATTTGGTAACGATATCTTTATAAATAAATGAATTATTCATCTAAAACTTTTGGTCTTTCAAACAAATTTACACTTTTCACTTTTTACAAAAATACTTGATGTTTCCACTTTTTTCTACGATTTTGATAAACAACCACTCATTTTTTCCGTAATCGATCAAACTTTACGTGCTATGAAAAAAACAGTTTGAAACAAATTTTTAAATTTTTAAATTTACGTTCAAAATAGAATTTTTTCGAAAATTTGCTAAAAATTAAGAAACATTTTCATATGAACGCAATAATAGTGTCAAAACCATAAAATGGACAAAAATATGTTCCAAGTATAATGGATAGGTAATTTAATTATCTACAGTTTTTCAAATTAGGTTTGGTAGAACCAGAGATATTTGCTTTTAAGTAAAGACACATTTTTTTTAATTTCGAAAATGAAAAAATTTTTGGACTTCATTTTCGAATTTTGAAGTTACTACGGAAATGACTAAAACATTTAAAGGATACCAAAATTTTTTAAAATTTGTAAACTAGTGTTATTGTCCCTGTAACATTATAAATATGTAATAAATTGAATTCAATTGAATTGAATTGAATTACATGTTATTAAAAAAAACATCAAATATTCTGTCACATCTAATAAGTAATCTGAAGTCTTTGAATAGCTACTCTTTTTGTTACCCAGCTATTCGGAACCTACCTTACGCTTTCGAGAAAAACCTAAAGAAAACATAAAACTGTACATTTTCCGATTGTTTTTTCTTCTGATTCACACTGCAAAGCAGAAATATTTAGTCCAAGTAAGTAATTTTAAGAAAAAAATTGATCATCTTCAAAACATCATCTATGCGGCACTCGCCACCGTATATCGATACCGCGAATATCTCAAGTCTAAGTACGTCATTATCTTTACAACCTAATCATCTTCAAAATTATATTACAAAAATATTATTATCCTTTTAAATTTAAAGAACTTTACGAAGCAGCTTTATTCTTTAAGTCTAATATCTTGTTTTTTTTTAACTGTCATTTAATTTTATTTGTTATTTAGTTTCACTAAAAGGGAACTTATCAACTTATTTGCTCTGTGAGTCATCCACTTTTTTTCATCATCTTTAAAGCTCCACAATTTTAATGATGTATTTTTTATTTCTTTACAAGAAACCAATTTTTGCTCCTTACCTAAAATCACCATTTGCCTTTATGACAACATTTCTATTCCATTTTTGCACTACTACAGAGTAAAATATTTTTGGCAAAAATTTTTGATTCTCGTAAAAAGTAAAAGCACCCCATGCATGTTCAACCATATAAAGCAAATCTCGATATATTGCCAACATATTTGCGAAGCTTTGCCAAAACTGCTTATAGATACATCAAAGCGTTTCATTTCAGGAGCAAAGCTGCCAAAAAGATAGCAATTTTGAATTTATTGCTGTCTAGTAAGTATAAAAAGTGAACTGCTTATAGACGGAAGAACCCAAACAGAATACAATTTTAAACAACTTAATACACTGCTTTAAATTTAATTCCCACAGTTTAAAGTCATAAAAAAAGGGAAAAAAAAAACTATGCGTTAAATTTTAACTTGACACGTTTAAAATTTGGGGTGTTAAAAGTAAAAATGTTGTGGGGAACTAGAGAATTGTATCCCCAAACTTTGTTAAACATATGTACATATATTTTAGCTTCTAGATAAACAAATTTTTAAAGGTTTTAAAGGAGCCCATAGTTGAGAAAAAACATTTTTTTTCCTCGGGCGTCGACACTCGACGGTCCTGACAGTGGTTTTTCCTATTCTTTTAGTTGAGGGAATAAGAAATCAGGGTATGTTTGCTAAAAAAACTGAGTCTGAATTCATGGAATCTTTCTCCAGCAACCTCCAGAAATGGAAATGAAGTAACTTAATAAACTGTATCGAACAGTGGATAAACGCTGAGAGCTGGAAAGGTCTGCCTCAATATGGGTTAATTATATCAAATGAAGCCTTGGAAAAAATTTGCTAAGCACTGAAGGCTCTCTTATAGCTCAAAAATCATTGGAGTTAAGGAAAATGAGATAGTTACAAAAAATTAGTTTTTATGGCTCTACCTTACAATTTTCTAGGGATGGTATGCACTTAATTTCACGAAAAAAAAAACTATTTTCAGATTTTTTCGCAAACGTAAAAACTTTTGAGGAATAGATTCGTATGTAGTTCTTAAAGTTCAAAAATATTGAACCATTTAGTAATAATTTCCTAAAGCGGGAGGTAATACGGCCGTCGTATACAAACGCCTTCTTCGAAACATTACGGTCTGCATGATTTATTGACAGTGCTTCGTCTAAAATCAATAAACAAAATCTTTTTAAGCACATTTTTCTAGAATGCTTCATCTTAAATCAATAAACAATTTTTTTTTTATTTCACCTAAACAATGATCTTTGATTTTTTTTGAAAAAATCAATTTTTAAAGGTTGTTGAACTCTGTTTTTAAATAAAAAAATAAAACGAAAAAATGGCGAGCGTTAAAGTCAGGTACTAATAAAAAAAAAAATTAACGATTTGAATGCTCAACAACTGTGCTATCCTTTTTCTTAAGCCCAAAACGATTTAATTCCCCCTACATTACTATTTTGTGAATATCTCTGCTGTTGTTGGTCCGATTCGAATGATCCTAAACATGAATCGAAATAATTTTCTATTTCCCATATTTTTTTTAGAATTTTAGAAAATCTGGCGTTTTAAAATAATGGAAGTAGATGCGAGCGTTGTAGAAAAAAAAAACTTTATCTGGCTGTTTATATAAAGAGTCCAAGTTAATTTTGGTTATCCTAACTCTAATAGTCTTTTGATAAAACTATCTTAAGAGTATGTACTTGAGGAATGTTATAAGCTAGGACTAGTAGATCCCTATGGCCTAAATACAACCTCAAACAAACAACATCGCTGATAAACAGGAACAGTAAAGACACCTCTAGACTGGTGGCAGTCATCACTGGCTTCTGGCCTTTTGGAGAACAAGCGACCAAAACTGGTGGCAGTCAACACAGGCTTCTGGCCTATTGGAAAACAGGCGGCCAAAATGAGGCTTCCCCACAATATCCACTGTCACATTTGCAATCAGCCAGAAGAAAAAGAAACCGTTCTTCATTTTCTTTGTAAATGCCCTGCTCTTTGGAAGCAGAGAATGGACAGCCTAGGAAAGCCGCTTTTAATGCTGGGGGAATGGACATAATGTGAGAGGTTCCACGCACTGGTCAACCAACCAACCAACCAACCATGGTACGTTATTGGGCTCAGGACTACACTTTAACTTAAAAAAGGGGTTTTTATGACCATCACAAGTCTATACAAGTATAACCTCCTAAGACGCGCTCTATCTCATTTTTTTAAATAAATCTTTTTTAATCATATTTTTTTTTTCATATCACCATTTCTGTCTTCTTGAGTCACCAAGCTACCAATCAAAACTTTCTTACAACTTGACAACTGCAGTGCAGTTCTTGCGCCTTGGGACAACTCTGATAGATTGCCCAAACTTGTGCTGGTGCAACATATCAATTAACAAATAATCAACATAAAAGAGTGAAAAATGCAAAATCTTTTTGAACCCCAAAGCTATGCTATACAAAAACTTGTGCCTAGTGAGGAAATTGTAAAAGGAAAACTTGTTCAAAAACAAATCAGAAAGTCATCATCATCATCATAGCACACACCAGAAATACTTAGAGTATTGGTAAAGGGTATTAGTAGAAGTAGGAGGGCTGAGTCTGACTGTAAACTGCCTTATCGCACACTTTAAAAAGTAATTTATCTTTTTTACACCAAGGCTTTTGGCTAACATGCAATTTGCATAAAACTTGCATGCCAAGCATTGGCCTTTGGCATAAAATTCACTTCCCAGCCAGCTGCAACTTGGCCAAAATGCCGCGGCACTACTTCTCGTGGCAGTTGTGCTTAATTGCAGCCTGCTTAAGTTTTCAATAATGCAAAAGACTTGTAAGCGCAGCAGTAAAAAAAAAAATTTTTTTTAAATAAAAAAACAAGTTCTTACTATCTCATATAAGTTTTCTTTTGTTGCAAGCTAGGGGAAATGTGTCAATTGCCAGGATGTTGCAAGCATGTGTTCAAGTAACTTTCGCTTTGGACTAAGACAGCGTTTAAATGTGTCAAGTGAAAGTTTGATTAGGCATTAGTTGCATGAAGATAAGAAGTGAGCGAGTCAGTGAGACAGTGTTGAAAGTAGCTTGTGAGCAAGACAGTGTTGAAAGTAAGTGAACATGCAGTCAAGTGGACATGACATAAAGAAGACAAAAAGTCTGTGCAACTTGGTGAGTGCATTATTTTGTTGGGGGTAAAAAGCTGATAGCAACTTAAGAGGTTAATTTACTAAGCTCGAAATAGATGTTGAAATTGAATTTATTTTGTTGCGACATCACAAACTAGAAAAATTTATGGTTGTAAGTATTTGCTTGAAAAGTTTAATCAAATTTAGGAACTAAACTATCTTGGCGTTCATCTAGACAGAAGTCTGACCTTGCGCAAATATGTTAAAGCAAAGGGAACGCAATTTAATATGAAAACAGGCTGTAAAATACGAGCTCCATTTTTAATCTAAAGTACATGGTCCTCTTTTGCAAGTCTGTGCCTAAGCCAAAATGGACTTATGGCTGCAAAGTTTGCGGCAGAGCATGCAATAGTAACATTTAAACGGTTTATTTTTTCAATTTATCATCAATAGCAAGCTTGAATTTTTTGAGTTGGAAAAATCCCAAATTTGAAAAAATTTGGCAAATAGCCCTTGAAGTACTAAAAAAACTGGATCGATCGATACTAGCATACCCTACTCACAATTTTCCCAAAATTTACGCTATTCTTTTTATAAAATGTTACCATACCATCGTCAGTTATGAATCGCTCTAGTATTACAATAGCGGACTCCCGAACTCGTAAAAAATTTTAATGAGGTTATGTCAAAGCCCAGAACTGCTGAGGTTCGTGAAGCTTCTATGATGTTTTTTGTGGTTATGTCAGAAAATAATAGATTTCTAAAGAGATGAAAAAAAGGTTGGAATAGCAAAGGCAAATAAACCAGAAATACTTTCAGAAGAATAGTGTTGGCCCCAAAAGTCATCTCGAAGCACCTCACAATGTTTGCCAGATAAAATTTGCCTATAAAAGAAAACACTTCTTCTTTGGTCTTAAAAATGCGTGACGAACTTAAGATTTGCCAACCCCTTGATGGGTACTTTCACTTTCCTAAGATTATTTCCTAAGGTGTAGTGAATCACTGCCAATTCATTTCTGTTGAATAGCATTCTGCATGCAATAAGGCCAATAGCCAGAGGAAAAGCAGTACAATTAATTGCATACATCCCTCTGGAAAAGGTCACAGCTTTGCTCTGGTCTCACTTATGCACACTTCTATTGCATAATTATAAAATTAATAATGTATACCTTTCACTTTTATCCTAATTGGTCTCTTTTATAAATTTGAAGTAGCACTTTACACACATGCATATAAGTCCTTAGGCCAACTCTGCTTAATAATATCACAACGACTGACCTATAACCTTAAGTCAGAGATTTATTAAGTCACTCGAGTGAAGTACAAAATGCTTTTGTATTGCATATTTATCATGCATTAATTAGCGTTTCAATCAAGTATACGCAGTCAATCAATTCGTTTTGCTAATAGAAAAAGTAAATAGCTAAAAGCTAAGTATATATACTCAAACTAACTAACACATTCACACACACGCACTTATATACGCACTTACTACACTGGCATACCAACACAATTACAATGCCTGATTTGCATTTGATCTAAGCACATACTTGAATAGTTCTAGTTTCCTTTTCAAAATCAACAGCAAAAGCTTAGCATAGAAGAAAACGCACGAGCCTGCTGTATCCCAGCAAACAATTTTAACAAGCCTTTTTGTGAAGCAAAAATCAGCCTAATATCACTTATATTCACATTTTAGCAGACTTTACCCAACATCATTAACTAGTTGTATCTATGTAAGTATATATTATAATATTTTTTTACTAGTCGATAAAAAAATTTGTAATATTTTGAAAATATTTATTATTTTGCAATTGGCTTCGAAATCTTAAACGGTGTGGCGCTCCAACCCCCAAACCGTTTAAAACTGTGGGAGTGAAATTTCTTTCGATTGTCATTGACCATTTTTTTTTGTAACTAAGTTAAACTTTTTTTTTTAATCTTGTTCCAATTCTGTGCTGGATTGAAAAAAAAGTTTATCTCGCAAAGTTTCTTCTCCCTACAAGATCTTATTATTTTTTGAGCGAAAAAAGAAAATCTGGGCCTACTGTGATATGTCTTGTGTAGACCAGAAGCTCTAGACAATCCAAAAATTTTTGGTGTTGAAATTACTTTTATTGAAATTACATAATTTAATGGAAATAATTAAAAAACAAAAATAGTTGAACAACGTTAATTTTTTTAGCATCTACCTACAAATTAAAGCAATTTTTTTTTTCATCATATACAAAAATATTTATTTTATTGAATACATACTTCAAAAATTCGTCCTTTAACAAAAATAAAAAAGTTCGAAGCAAAAACGATTCAATTCTTATGTACTCCATTGAAAAATGGGATAAAAAAATGGCGAAGGTTAGTAAGAAACTTACTTAAAATGTGCTGGCTTAAAATTTTTCAAATTTTTTTTTTGAGGTCAATTTAGATTACATACAAAATCGGTTTAAAAATATTCAGTTGTTCAAAAACACTTTTTTTTAGTAAAACTATGACGCTTTATGTGCAAAAACTGAAAATTTCGCGAATAATATTTTTTTGACCTATGAAACGATCTGCAACGCAAAATTTTTAAAATCGTTGGTGATCCATTAATTCAAAATGGTTCAAAAATATTGAGTGGCTCAGTCACAATAAAATAATAAGTAAAAATTAAAATTTTTTTAACTAGCACCAAATGGGTTTAGCTGCATTTTAGCTGCAAGAATTAGATCCTTGAATAATGGATGGAAATTTAATTCTTTTACCCAAGATTGCTCGATCCTTATAAAACCGGAAAACTGGAAAAAAAAAATTTTTAATTTAAAAAAATATAATATATTATATAATTTTCCGTAGTAAAAAATTAGAGAAATTGAAAAAAAAATTTTGTTTAATTTAAAAAACTGTTCACATCATCGCAAATATCAAACATTTAAAATATTTTTTTTTTTTTTTTTTTGATATATATTTTTATTGGCAATCAACCGAGACAGATGGGTTGTGATCCAACAATATTGATGAGAAAAAATTAATCGCTACACAATTATAAAACTTAGTGTGTTATTTAAAAATTTAAATATGCTTATCTTCAATTCCTTTAAAATTGGTGTATTATATTTATTAAGTTAAGTTATTTAAGGTTCGGCTGCCTTTTTAATTTTTATTAAACGTTTCGAACCATTTAGCAAATTTTTCGAGAAAATGCTTATGTGTCTCCTTACTTTTCGGCATATAATTCAGGTAATATTCTATCTAATTTTAACAACAAATTTGTATACTTTATTTTATTCATGGATGATAAATGTGTGTGGTCTTTTATAAAATTCCGAAAGAAGATATAGAAATTATAGAAAAATTATATCATAATTATTAATTAAAAAGAAAAAAGTGTGATACAAAAAATCGCGCAATACAAACCGACTTTATCAGGAACTGAAAAAATTGACTACTTTAATTTTGTATACAACAAAGGCGTCAAATTGGATGTTTGTTCAAGCGGGCGAGTTCTTCCAGAGGGATTCCCTGTGCCAAGTCTTATATCAATATCTAATGAGATGAGCGTGGTTTGGGCCTTTTTTTTTGATAAAAAGTCAACTTATTAACAAACACTTAGTTACAATAAAGCTATATCGATAGCTGATGCTTATAATTAAAAAAAAAAATATAGTAATAATAATAATAATTCCCTTAACCCTTTCAGTAGAGAGTGTAAATGAAGGTGAATCACACTTTAAACTTTATAACCTCAACAATTGTTTGCTGGGATATATAGCTGCATATTGACTTTTGTAAGTGCGCGGGAATGAGCCAATGAGTGATTGAAAAACTGTGAATGATTGAAGGCTTTTGTTTCTGTGTGTGAGTGAAAGTAAGTGCATGTACGAATGTGTCTCTGTATACGCGTATGTGTATGTGTGTGTGAGTGTAATTTAATTAAACAAATCAAAGCCCTGCGCGTGTTGCTGTGGTGTCATGTGAGTATTTTTCTGTTAATTGAAAATGTGTTCAGCGAGCGCAAACAAATACATATGTACAAAAAAGAGTACATACTCATTTACACTCACGCACAAATACATTTAAATGAGTGTACCCGAATTGCTTTAAATAATTTACTGACGCCTGCAACAAATTTTTTGTCCTTTTTAATGTTTTTTCACCATTCTATAATTTGTATTTTATTATTGCCGTCACGTGCTTCGTTAGTCTTTATCTTTCTTCGGTGAGGAGTTACATATAACACTTATACATCAAAGCATTTCTTTAATAAGTGAATCATTAGAAGAAAAAAATATTAAGGCAAATTATTACAGGAAGCTAATTAGAGGGGGCTATGGTAAGAGTTGAATTTAACATTTGTTTTGGTCGTTAGGCTCACAATTGCTTATAAAACAAACAGCTACACAGCTCCACAAAAAAAGTTTATAGAAAAGAGCCGCTAAGTCCATATTTGAAGTCTGTTTGAATCTATTACACAGACCAACATGGTTTAGTTGTTGGAAAGCTATGGGTCATTTTCAAAGTAATTTGCTGCGTAGAATCCGAATCCGGGGCCAGAATTGGCCTATCACGTCAGGATTTTGAGATATTTGAGGTTATTTACCCGAAAAACTGCGTTTTTTTTCCTACTTTTGAGGTTATGTACAAGGTGCAAATAATTTTTGTGGTCTGTCACTCCAGTTATATCTTGACAACTGACATGACCCCGGTAATTGTAGGCCTGTGTTATATAAAGGTTTATTGATTTCAAGATTTTGCACAGTTCTAATCAGTTGCAATACAGCTCCTGAAGGTATACTTTGATTTTTTCGAAAGCTCTAAAATTTATGAATTTATTTTTGAATTTATGCCATTTTGAATTTACATTATATGATTGTAATTAAAGAAAAACACCTTTTTATCTCTAAGACAAAACTGGATGCAACAACCCCAAATTTCCTGTCCGAAAATATGCAAGAACTTTGGAAGATAAGAAATTTTGTAGCATTTGCAAAACTTACTTAAAACTTTGGATGTTAAAAAAATTGTATATTATTGGCAAAAATTACGCAAACAGAATAAATTCCTACAAGTTAAAATTGAGACTCGAAAAAGGGTCCTTGTTTATTTGGGACATACTAGTGACATTTCTCGTTTCGCCAAATTATTCGATTCGTTCAGAAAATTAAGACTTCATACCAACAAAAAAACAATTAAATTAAAAATATATATGGTACCTATATAAAACTTTATTCTACATTACGTCATTTTGTTGCAGCTTTTTACAATTAATTAAGCTTTTTGATTTAATTTATTGAAATTGGCAAATAAAATTGAAATCAAATTGACAGCACCAAATAAATTATATTTTTTACACTTATTGAAGCGCTTTTATTTGCGGCAAACCTTGGCCTTAATCATTTCGATTGTTGTTTTTTTTTTTTTTCGTTTTCCTATAGAAAATTTTTAATAAATTATTTTGTGGAAAAAGTAGAGAAAGGAGTAGAGCATATTGCAAGCATGGCAATTTGTGCAACCTAATGGCGAACGCATTTTATACAAAATGGCGTCGTTAGCAGAGACAATATGGCTGCATGTGGCATGACCTTGCAAAACCTAAGAGCCTTAAGAGTGTGTGAGTAATGGTTAAAGCATCCTGCCACAAACATATGCTGAGTGAGGAAATTGCAAGCTTTAAAATAATGGTCAGCAATTTTTTTTAAAACTTTTCGTTTTTATTTTTTGCTATTTTATTACTTTGAAGAGAAGGTAACACAAATTGGCAGTTAAAATTGAAACGAAAGTTTTGGCTTTCACTTTTGCTGACCAACAAAATCACTCAAAGTCGGCAAATATTTCATCATTTCGGCAGTCGTAACACAAACAAAAACATGCAAAACTTTTATAGCAATATTTACAAATGCGTCGTTTTCCATTTTAAAAATGCTCGGCTTATCGCCAACAATGGACCATTGAATAAATATCGAAAGCAAATAGCCATAAATATATGTATATTATACAACAAAAAAAACGTTTAGGCGCTAGAAATTTCAAAACAGTAGTTACGAATATTAGCTGCTCTTTTTTCAACTATTTTTCAAAACATATTGAATACTTAAAAGTCAGGATTGGTATTCTCAATAATTTTTTTCCAGATTCGATTTGCGTGTTTTTACCTGTATAACCTACCTATAAGTTCTGAATTTTTTAAGATTTTTTTGTGCATGTGTTTTTTATCATAAGCAGTTCTTATTTTGAAAAAAATTGTTTTGGAAAAACATCTATATACTTAACTTTTTGTGTAGATTAATCTCTTCATTTTTAAACCCTAAGTTTATTTATTTTTTTTGATTAGTCAACCTCTACACATGAAAGAATCTTGTCATAGTTTCCAATCCTACGTCACATATTCCCCCAAAGATGCCATATACCTAACTCGTTACATATTTAATGGGTAGAAGCTATAAAAATACATGTTGCCCCTTTTAACAACAAAATTTTATTTGATGCGGCTTTACCTAGGAAAAAACGTAGACATGCCCAGGCCATATGGCGCAGTTTTAACAACAACAACGACAACAAAAATAGGAAACACTTTTTAGCTGAATGCACGGCGAGCATCCCAAATCATTTATGCCGCTTTAAACCACAAAATGGCAAACAAAATTCTGGCAATCTGAGACACCCAAAGGGCACGCAACCCCCAGATCACTTGGACAGTTTTGCCTGAAATTGACAGGGCGCAAAGCCACATGAAGCACATGCGTGTTGTTTCTTTTCCAGGGATTTGCACGGCTGTGTTATGGCAAAATGAAAATACATGCCTCAATACAATAGAAAACATAACGTATACGCAACGTATATTTTTACGATATAGAAAACGCGACGCTGCAGAGCTTTACGATGCCCGCATCATTTGATTTTATTGCCTGTGCCAACAAACTGACTGGCTTCAAAGTGTCAAACCATGGGAAAAAACAAAAGTACGCGAATGGGAAAACGGAAACCGGGCAAGTATTTGAAAGTTGAAGCTGCATGTTTTGGTAGCCCTGGCTTATGAACAATCTGCGCTTATACGAATGAATCGTTGTGCTACGTGCATTGGCATTGCCTTCAAAACGTCCTTGAGCCAGTAGCCAAATACAAAATGAGCATTTCTGTTACGCCTTCTGTTTCTGATTAACGACAACGAAATGCAATGAAGCATGGCAAATGCAAATAACCGGCGGTATAGTTCAACTTACGCACTCTGCAGCAAATGCGAAAATTGTAATCAAATCGCGATGACGAGGATGACAATAATGAAGATGTGACGATATGGATGATGATGTTGCCAACAGTAACGACTGAAACAACAAGAATGTCAAAGAAATGGAGGCTTAACAAAGACGAAAGTTGAATACGCTTTTAGAAATATGTATACGTCTTTCGGTTGTACTAAGAACAGAGCAGCAAGCTGTCAGCAAGTTTTGACATTTTTTTTTAATTTAAGAAACAAAATTAACTTCATTATTTATTGCGAGTTTTAATAACCCAAAAACTAATAACGAGGAAATCGGCTCAACTATTTATTACTACCAATTTCTATTTTCTAAAAAAAATATTTTTTGTTGATCACTTTGTCAGAAGAAAAAGAAGAAGCATTGGATTCTCTCCCAAAATTAAAATAATATCTTTTGGCACTTGACTTATCTATACACCCCCAACAAGAGTATAACGAGAACAACGCGAACAAGAACGGAAATGCAATTCAAAGGCAGTAGCACACAACTTGCAACACGATGAACATTAAGTTGGGTGGCAAATTGGGCGCATAAGGTGCGGCAAGGCCAGCAAAATCAATTAAATTATGCATTTTGTATTTATTGACATTTTTGCAGGCGTCTCCTCTGTCTTTCTCTCTCTCTCTCTGTGTTTATTGTGGATATTGTATACACACCTATATACTCAGATACACTGCACAAATATTGGCATATTTTCTTTACAACATTTTTACTGCCATTTGCTTTTATTGACATTTTCTATTTACTGTTGTTGTATTGACAGGTTATTTTGTGGCAAGGAATTTCCTTTCTTTTCTTGAAACGAAGAATTTGTAGCATACTTTTTTGGTGCAAACATAGTACATTCATATGTGTCACAGGCACACGCACACATAGTTAATAGTGTTAGAGATTTCCTAGAACAGAGAATATCCGTAAGCAAATGTTGAAAGCTGCGTAAGTAAAATTCTAGAAATTGCTGGTGATTGGCATATCTCAAACAAATCTACGTTTAGATGACCGATACAATAGGGTTTTATTTCAATTCATATTTTGCTATTGTTATTGAAATTGTTTGAAGACCACCTTAGCGTGTTTAACTAAACTTGTTAAAGCTCTTACATGTTATGAACAGAATATAGATTTTGTTACTTTCTATAAACATTAATTAAAGTTCAGGTTTTAGTATCAGACAATCATACATTATTATTTTATTTATTAATTTTAAGATCTATAAGTTTAGCAAACTTTTCATTGTATATTTTTACCAACCATAAGAATCGCAGCTCGTAAAAAGTCGGAATAAGATAATTCTCCCAAGCTTCGATTTGTATAGTCACTTCACCGAATTCGTATGGACACACAAGTTTGCGTAAAAGTAAAATAAATCGAATTAAGAGAAATTTAATAGATTGTACCTTTGGTAAATACTGGGAATCTTAATCGTCTCGACTTAATTCAGGTCGTGTTCCCTTTCAGCTTCGTAGAACTGGTAGAAGATCATACAGTCACACTTTTTTATGAACGAATTGTTGTGAAAACATTCAGTGTTAGGGCATTCATATATCTTCCCTATGAAAAGTAATTGAATTGAAGATCCAAATTGCTTTGGCTTAAAATTTTGTAATAACTTTCTACTTTATAACTTTTTATAAGTTTCTGTCACACACATATTATTAAATAAATAATCGTTTAATTTTTATTATTATAAGAATATTATATACTTTCATCGTCACAAAAATTACCTGAAATGTACAAAAGATGCCCTAAATCTAAACTTCAAGATTTTCTTAGCATTAAAATATTTTTAGGTACTAATCTAAGAAATTAATTGTACATACATAAAATTCGTTAACTTACCTTTTTAATAAACTGCTTACAGAGATGTTATTTCCAATGCAATTTGAACTTTTTTTTACACACAAAAAAAATTAAAAAGAAAAAACATTTAATAACACTCTTCACACATACAAGAAAATAATTGGACCGGCTACTAGTCGGTACATGCCGACTTTAATATGCACTGCACCCTGGACCACGCCATACGCCTTAATTCCGATTTTCACGAATTTTTATCACCGATTAACATAAAATTTTTGTATCGCAATAACCATTAAATCGCCTATTTTCAAAAACTTTGAACATAAAAAGTAAATTATCGACCGTGGTCTGGAAAACGATTCGATTTAAAACTACATGTTTGGTGCGCCCAATTTCACTAAAAGAATTTTTTATTTGGTTTGAAACCGACTACTTTGTTGCAAGAGGATTCCTCTTAGACAAAGAGGTTCAAAAGTGTAGCTTTTTTTACATATTTTCTAAATATTCTTTAATATGCTTAGATTATATTCAACTCAAAACGCATTTTTACTATATTCACATAGACAAACATGCTGCATGTCTTGCGTAAATTATGGTTCATGTCTTGTCAAAAAAAAAATTCGCTTGTTGTAAGAAAAGCATAGTCGTGATTATTTTTAATCGAAAGGTGTAGAGCTTAGCTAGCAAAGATATATATATGACTAGTTAGTGACAGCAAAAAATTGATTCGTGTTTCATTTTCCGAAGTACGGTCGTATATTTAACCATTTCTGCTGGCTGTACCAATTTTTAAACATATTTAAAAACGAATGGGTTTGGACGATGCTTTTTGGCTTCTAAATGTTCAGATTTATTTACGCTGTCCAGTGAAAATACCAAAAGCGATCTCTTTGTCTTTTTTAGGCTTGTTACAGGATAATTATGTAAGTAAAGAGGTAAACAAAATTTTTTGCTGTTGTTTCTTTGAGAAACAACCGCTCCGAGATACACAAACAGGCAGAAGAACGGACATCATTGTATCATTCATTTGGTGCGTTTATCATTTCCTTTTAAATCTTTTGTTTTTGTCCTAACGAAATATACTATCTTGATAAATGCGGGCGTTGATCCAGGAAGCGGCTATTATGGGCTCACGACACAACACTAAAGCAAAACTTTTTCCGGATCTGGATAGGATAGGATATAAAAATAGACGCTCACTGCAGTTTATATTACACATACGCTCTTGATACATATGTTAAATCACTTTTTTTACTTAAAATATATGCAAGAAATATATATTTTTATTTTTCTTGATAATTTGCACTTTACCAAGAAAAGAAAATCACAAAACAAAAACAAAAAAATAATATAAGGCTACTATCGAAAATTCACACATATAGTAAAGGGTCATCAATCTTGAGGTTTTTTTAAAAAAGCAAAAAAAAAAAATTTCAAATGAATCGGAAAATTTGTACTATCAATAGAAAATCATTCTTGCCATTAATTTTTTAAAGATTACCTCTTCCAATTTTCGATGACGCATAATCGGAAAATCACGGGTAATTTTGCCGTCTAATGCTTCAATCGTAGCTAGCTTATTCACAAACACTTTTGACTTCATGTAGCCCCAAAAGGAAGAATGTCTAGCTGTGTGATATCACACGATCTTGGTGGCCAAATTACCGGTCCGGAGCGAGAAATTAATTGTTCACCGAATTGGTTCCATTAAATGGTCTAAGCGCGAAAAACATTCTTTACAGAACGCGAATTTTCGTAATATAATTGTACAATTTGTAAACGTTGCTCGGGTTTAAGTCGTTCCATGATGAAATGGCAATGAAAACTGAATAAAAAACACATGGCAACTTGGCAGTAATCACGCGTAATCATTTATAAAAAAAAAACCTACTTAAAAAAACCTCAAGATTGATGACCCTTTACATTTACTCACACGACGAAGTCGACGTCAACCGCGACCGCGACGCAGGCGCATAACTGACGAGCCAATGGACGTTACATTCGCCGAAAAACAAAAAAAAAAATATTATACACTTTAAGTTTTAAAAATAAGCGCGCTAGTCAAATTACAATGATAGAGAAAAAATCTAGGAAGGGGATGTCATGGGCTCCAGGCACAACCAATAAAAAATCAAAAAACAAAAATGTAAAAAAAAATGCACCCAAACACACAAATTCACTCACACGCAGATGTCGATGGCGACAGCGACGCAGTCGCATAGAACGACGGCTTCAAAAACCTGCATTAATGCACAATTTGGAACACTAAGCACTTCACTTTAATTAATAACTATTTAAATTAATAATTTTCCACAAAAACTTTTTAATTTTTCGCACTTTCTTACGTGCTTACTTTTTCTTTACTCATATGACGACGTCGACCGCGACAGAGACTGCAACCGCGACGCAGACGAATGAATGACCAGCCGTTTGCCGTTACATTTGATGAAAACGCAAAAAATGGGTAAAAGCGCTACCTTTATTTACAAATTTATATTCTAGGCACTTCACTTTAATGTTAACAATAATTTTCCACAAAAATTTTGAATTTTCCGCAGTTTTTTACTTGTATTTTTTCAATTTTCCTCCAATCTGCAAGGATTGCAACGCGCACAGCAAAAAGCATAAAACAAAATGAAAGCAAAGCGCGCAGCCGCTTACGCAAAAACAAATTTCTCTTTTTTGCAGCTCTTTCGAACATGCTCTCAAAAACACGCACTGCAGCTGCATCAAAGCAACAACAAACAGATGAGAGCAAGTGCGTGGGTGACTTGGGCAGCCCAAGAGAGAACAAGTGGTATAAGTGTCGCTCACACAAGTGCACTTTTAGCAGTACGCCGTTCAACAGACACAAAAAAAAAGAAATCTTTAAAATTTCAATTATTTTCCAATTTGCTCACTTAATAAACCACATCGCGAATTGTTTAAAGTATTTTTTTAGCATCACTTCTATTAAATATATAAAGTTTTTAATAAATTAACGCGGCAACGAAATTGCAAAATGCAGTGCAAAAAGGATACTAAAATCAGCGCTGCCAGACTGTTGCTTTTTGAGCGTGCATTCAAATTGGCTGGATTGAACATGAATGCTCATCTGGCAGCGCACTATCACTAGAACAATGGAAGGATTTTGTTTTCCAATAAGAATGTATTTAATAAGAATAATAAGAATACACTTTTTCTTAGAACCGTTTTGTGAGATCCTGCAACAAAAAAAGTGATCTTGCACCGACATTTCTAATTAAAAACTTTTCTACTTAATTGAAATACTTATGCACAAACAATTATTTTAATTTGCGCATAAAAGCGAAGTTAAAAAATGATTTATTTATAATTTTAAATTGTGTTGACTGCTAAATGGTCCGAATGGATGGACATTTAAATAAGTAACGAATGCAGGTGTCATTTGCAGTGCTCGGGTACACCTAAGTGGTTGACTTCACTCAGCGAAAGTGGCGTCATTGTTTTGCCTTCAAGATGCCCTCCTTGCCAAAAAACAAAAAAATTGAGGAAAGGGCTTATTGAAAAAGCCGAAAGAAATAAACAGGATGGGGAATCTAAAAATGCAGATTTTATTACAATACGAGTCATGATTTATAACGGAAACCTCAATAAAATAATGAATATCAATTTTTTCTTCTTAACTTAACTCTACTCCTTACAAAAGGACGAGTAGGCTCTGTCTAAAACTGGTTATAGGTCATCAAGGACCCTCCGTCTGTTATTAATTATGGGAACTTAAAAGAATAAATCAGGCTAGCAGACCAGCAGAAAAAGCTATTATCTTGAATCTGGAAGAAGGCACCATACAAATTTTTCAAAGCTCCATACCGTTCAAACGGATTAAATCAGATTTTAAAGTTTCGGAGTTGTTGGAAAGAAGACCTGAGTAGCATCGACCAAATGATATTACCCAAACACAAAGCATGACTTTAAAAAAAAGGGGAATCTACCCCTCTACACGGAGAGGAAGCTTTTTGGTCTGGTGTCTTTCCAAGAAAACTTTATGTATTTCAGATGACAGTTTCAGAAATGTTTAATAACGTATTATAGATCGCTTAATACCCTACGATAAAAAGTACTTACCTCTATCACATAACAAGAGAAAAACTTATTTACCAAATGTTTTTAATTCAATTTTTAAACACTGAAGGGACTGTGTGCAAACGACAATCTGTTGACTAAGTACAAGCTACAAATTCTAATAGATTCTTTGGAATAAAGCGTCGCTTTGGACAGTTCTAAATTTTTCAACGTTTCGACAAAACTGAGTATCACAAGACCGGAGCGCTTTTACAATATGGTGCCAAAAACATTTCTTTACATTTTGAAGCAACTTCACGCGGAGCAATATACCAATATTTTCTTATGTGCCCATTTTAAATCATCCCAAAAAATTCAATATCTTTTTAATATTTTTTCAATTTAATCTCTCCGCTTTTTTTTATGTAGTTTGATCTGAGTAATGAATGTATTTTTTTTTTTTTTCATTTTGTTATTTTATCGTATAATAATAATTGTATAATAAACATAAGTCATAATAGTGATTTCTTTCATGTTGCTCAGTGTTATTTTATAATATAGAATATTTATATGTTATAATATATATAGCATAAAACTTTCTTTGCACATAATTTTCATTTAAATCTTGTTCTTATTAAAAACAAACTAGTTTAGCGCTTTGGAATATTTGCCCAAAAAAGAGTTTAATAGTAACATGAAACATATAGGCGTAAACAACATAATTGAACTTTTTCGAAAAGTGGATTTTGGCTTTTTAGGGCTTCTAACAGTTTTGTTGTCGATTTCTTTTTAATATTTTTCATAATTCCAAGCTCTCTCAAGAGATTTAGGAATTTAAAAAAATACAAATTTCAATACATAGAAAAATGAGTTCAATCCTTTAAATTTGGTAACATATTATAAATAAACTAAATTTAAGTTGACTTCATTTTACAAATTATTTATTGCTGCCTTTACATTCCGGCCTGTTTTGAAAACCGATTCCGATTCCGCTTTTTAAAAGTGACTGCACTTTTTAGCAGACGTTGAACATTATAAAGAAGTAACTATTCACGATAAACGACAAATTGGATTTGAAATCGAAATTCGTAACAGGCATGCTTATTTGTTTTCTTTTTTTTTATAGTATTATATATATGCTGTGTCTTAGGCAAAAGAGAAACCGATTAGGAAACAAAGTTTTACACAAGATAAAGCAACTAAGTGATGACGGGAACAAATTTATTTGTGTATATATATATTATGTACAGCTTGGGTTTTACCGCTGCTGCTGGTAGATAGGAATGTTATTCTTGACGGCATCATTTTGCATGAGAAAACTTTGAGCTGTCGGTGGCGCCGCTGGAGATGCCACACCAGCATGCTGCTGTGCCATAGACATGGCGACCATTTGTTGCTGCAGTTGACTAAATTGATCGTTGTGGTTGTGTGGCTGTTGTGGATGTTGTGGAACCTGTTGCTGATGTGGTTGTGGTGACATATAGCTTTGAGGCGCTGCAGTGGTTGGTCCATTTAGTGCATAGCCGGGCTGTGGTTGCGACGCAGCTGGCGGCATATATGTCTGCGGTGGTGCTTGATGCGGCTGCTGTTGATGTTGTGGTGACATATAATGCTGCGGTGGTGGCATTTGTGGGGCTGCAGGTGGCACATTTGCATATTGCGGTGGAAGAGCATGTGGTTGATGCGGTTGTGATTGTTGTTGCTGCTGTTGCTGTGGTTGATGTGGTTGCAACTGCTGCTGGGGCTGATGCTCTGTTGGCAACATGTGATAAGGTGTTTGCGTTTGTGGGAGCTGTTGACTTGTCACGGCCGTGGGCGAACTATAGATGGTTTGGGGTGCAGCAGGCGCCGCCTGTGCCATATGTGGCGGCTGTGCCATGTGAGGCGGCAACGCTGAAATAAAAAAAAAGTTTTATTTTAATTTTTAAAACAAGAAACCGAAAAACTAAAGGAAATGGGCAATTGAACATAAATGAGATCAAGACGAAGATCCAAGTTGAAAACTATAATTTGGATGTTGTTATTAACTTTGTCTAACTTTGTGCTCAAAATGCCATATCCACTTAAGTTCAATCGCTTTCAATAAAACGTATCTACTCACAGTTCATCATCGATGCATGTCCGTTTTGGTATGGCATGGGTATCTGTGGTGCATAGCCAGTAGTTGGGGCTACTGTGTGCGGCGCTGCGTTAGCACCCGGCGCACTGCTTGCTGGCCCATAAGGCAGCGAATGCATGCCATAGTTCTGCAATGGAAACACACCAGCAGGTGCATAGCCAGGAAAACCAGCAGATGGACCAGGCATGCCGGGCATAAAACCAGCCGAACCAGGCGGTGCAAACTGTGCCGCAGCACGATCGTCACGCATTAACGAGTGATACAAATTGATGGCATCAACCAAATCACTGGAAAGCTGTGTCAACTGTGCATGCTTTCGATCGACGCGCTCTAGTTCAGCGTCAATGAGCGGACCCATTTGATGAACTTCCTGTTCTAGGCGCAGCATTTCCTCGCTATCCTGTGATGGATCCTCGGGATTGGCCTCGTGCAGCAAATGCAGCAGACGATCAACTTTGGTCTCATCAATCTCTACTGGCTGATTGGCAGCTGCAGCGGCAGCAGCTTCAGTCTTTTGTGCAGCCTCGTCCTCCTTTTGGGCGGCCGCCGTTTTATGCTGCTGATTAATATCCAAACGCTCCGGGATCTACTGACAAATCGGCAGTGACGAAATTGGAGGGAAACAGACCCTCACAACGTTGATTAAAACCCTTCCACCAGTTCGGATCGCTGTCGTCTAGTACGTGTATAATCTCGCCAGCAAAAAAGGTCAACTCATTTTCTTCGGCGGCCTCAAAGTCGTATAGAGCGCGCACTTTGCGTGCTTCAGGCGCTGCGGCATTTGTTGCTGCTGCCGCGCCGCCCGTGCTGCTGCTTTGTGTTGTTGTGCCTCCTCCAAAAGAGGGATACAGCGAAGGATAGGCGCTAGTAGCTGCTGACGAAGCGCTGCTGCTGACTGCAGAGCTACTCTGCTGCTTGGGACTGCTCTTGTTCTCTTTAAGAGACAATTCAATGGCTTTGGCTATATCGTCCTCTTCCTGCTGGCTGCTTACAACATTGGGATCTTTGGGCAAACTAGCTGCCTTAGCAGCTGCAGATTTGCTGGGCTTTTCATTCAAATTGCTAAAATCGTAGCCTTCACCACGCAGCTTGCCATACAGCGATGGTATTAAATTCAGCTCGGGATCTTGCTTAAAATCGTTCTCTGCCCAGTTCTTCAGAACCTGTCGCATTTTCTGTATAAAAGAGAGTGTATTTATTAGTTTCTGAGCTCGATAGTAACTGAAATTTACTTACCAGTGACACCTTGGGCTGTGCTTTACCCAAAAGACGTCTAAACTCGGTTTCAAACTCGCGCGATGCAATCTCTAGATGAAAGGGCTTACCACAATTATTGGCACAGGCATCCAAGAGAGTTATTGCCTGCATAACAACATGGGGATCCGCATGTCCCATGCGTTTCATTATAGCCTTAAGGCAATCTTTGGCGCTACGCGGATTTGTGGTAACCTTATCGCACACATCGAGTATAAAAGACCAATTATCGTTGGTGTTTGTCTCGCTGGTCGCCTTTTCTGTGGGTGAGAAAATGGGGAAATGTGTAAGAAAACAAGATCTTAATAATTGGTCTGAAAGTCATTTTCTAGTACAACTTTGACAGTTCTTGTCTTAACTTTGAAAGATTTTGATACAGAAGCAGGATTGATCCTATTAGCTTTTGAGTGCAATCCCTAATCAAATCACTGTTTAAAGTCCAACAAAATTTAAGGTTATCAACAAAATTAATCTAAACTCTATTAGACAATCTAAGAGAAACTTCAGTTCCTACTAAGCTCCAAAGCATTCAATTAAATTCTTATCTTTATTAGTCTGGCTTGGCTCATATCTTTTTGCTTTACAGAAGAGAAGGCTACCCTCTTTTTTTGATAAACTATTTAAATATAGACACAGATTTAAAAAACAAAACAAAGCAAAAAGCAACGACCATATAAATGAGCTTCATTTGTAATTGGTGTTAGTATGTGCTGGCCCCCAAGTGATAATTATTCTATTTGCTTATCAAAAACCATAACTCAACTTAGGCAGGGCAACAATGCGACATTTTCAATATAGAATAAAATGAGTCACTGCAGCAATTAAAATAAAAGTATGTGATAATAATAAAAAAAAGGGCAACAGCAATGCTAGCAAAGGAGCATTGACAGTTAGACAAAGATAGCTGAAAACAGGTGCGGATTAGGGGGTCTACATATAATTCCCATAGTGACTTTTAACTCATCTTTGAACTCAAAAATGGTAGCGTGATGACCCCCTTAGATCTGCGCCTGTTGTCACAGCTTATTGCTAATTACTCATGCTATGTTTACACCGACTATACATTATATATGAAAATGTCGTTCAATATTTTACGAAAATGGTCTCACATTAAATATGTTCGTGAAACGTTTATTTATGAGTAGTATGACTTAATTGCGTGCCGCCTAAATTAAGCTATTTTTTATCGATTCTTACAGGAACAATTTTTTAATAAAAACCTATATCAAATACAAAAAACTCCCAGGAATGGTTTGTGTTCATTTTTTCTGTATTACAAAAGAGCAAAAGTTATTTTATTCATCAATTATAATATTTTTAATTCAATAGTAGGAGAGAAGGATTACGGCAATACCTGAAAAGTTTTGAAATAAAAATCAAAAGCCCAAACAAAGGAAAATCAGAGTAGGACCTTAGGTAGATCCAGCAAAAATCTCTTGCTATATAGTAAAGCAACAGCTTGAGTCTGGACCAAATGGAAGTGCTGTATTGAGGCCCTATGCTCCAGTGGGAGTTAAAGGAAATGATGATGATGATGAAAAGCAACAAGGCAAAATTGTAAGTATAAAATAAAATGAGTCACTGCAGCAATTAAAATAAAAATAATAATGTAATAATTATATCCAAATATAATTCCCATAGTAACTCATCATTTAAACCTAAAAAATTTAAAGAAACTCAAAAATGGTAGGGTGATGACCCCCTTAGATCTGCGCCTGTTGTCACAGCTTATTGAACTACTGATGCTATGTTTACACTGGCTATATATTGCATATTCAAATATCGTGCGTGTCGAAAATGGTCTTAAATTAAATATGAACGAGGAAAGTTTTTTATGAGTGGTATGACTTAATTGCGTGCCGCTTAATTTTATTGATTAGTATCGATTAATATGTACAAGAACCATTTTTCAATAAAAACCTACATCATACAAAAAAAAAAATTCAAGGAATTATTTGTATGCGTTCGGCTAATCGATCAAATGTTCTATTTACGGTATTCGCATAGCATTCGATTTCGTAAGGCTTAATTTTCTATAATACAAAAAAAGACCAAAACTAATCAATCTCTCCATCCAACAACAATAAACTTTTAATTCCCTTTGTAAGGACGGAAGGAGTTTTTTTGGGGTCTTTAATAGTTGTGTGGCAATATGTCTTTTTTTTTGTAAAAATCTACAAAAACGTGTTTTCCTAAACGCAGGCGTATGCGGAGAGATATCTCGCGCTATGTTGTAAAACAAGAGCTTTAGTGATGTTGACCTTGCCATAACCATATTTATGTTTAAAAAAATAAGTTGCATTTTGTTATGTAACGAAAAATCTGTATTTATGAAACCAAATCAACTTCAACCCGTTTTCTTCTCCAATACAAAATATAAACTCATACGAACGTTTTTTCCCGACCTCAAAGCATGACAAAAAAATCTTTTTCCATTGTTTTTTTTTCTCAAAAATTATTCGTAGTGATCCAATTAAAACGCTAACCATATTAATCTCTCACTTTTCAAGCACCAATTCCTCAATTTTTTTGTCGTCTTGTTGAACCGTTGACGTTGATGACCGTTCGGGTCTTTAAAACTTCTATACACGTGCTCAGCTTTGTTTAATGAAAAATTTTTCTGTAATATAGTCAATTCACCAATAGCCTTTTGCAACATTCAGTAAGTTTCCGAAAAATATAACAAACGATTACAATGGCATACATTTTTGCAGAAATGTCTTTTATAGTAGTAACAGCAGAAAAGTTTTCCCCAAAATTTGAATTAAAAATTCACCTTACTTCTTGAGGGCTGGTAAGAGGGTTACAGATATCCTAATACCTTTTAGATCCAATAAGTTTTAATTCGAATTACTGTCAATTGTTGGTATAGGAAATTTAATTCAAATTTAAAAATAATTTAGTGCGAAATTAATTAAGAAATTGATTTCTATGATCATTTTTTTTAAATAAGATCATCATGATCAGTTATCAACAATAACAATCAAAGTGCTTTGATAAACGTGTTTATTGATTAACATTTGCTCTGGAATACTAAGACTACTTTTCGTAAAAGTAAATTTTTTTATATTTGTACAGTAATTTGTTGTTGAACATTTTGCACTTTTACCACGATGCAATTAAGCCCAATAAAGTGTATACCCCAATTAAATTTTATTAGCCAAACTTTTTATGCAAAAACGTGTTTTATAATATCGACGCTATTGCGTAAAATTATCGCGTGTTGCAATTTTTGTGAAAATTACTATTTGATGCATTACTGTGCTAAAGTCCAGAATTCATCACCTTTTAAAATATTGTAAGCCAAATCGACCTAGTGACGTAGATTTTTAAAGTTGATATTAAGACTGACTGTGGTTTTGGTAAGTGAGCACGAAAAACACGCAACAGTGTCGATATAATCTAACGTATTTCATTTTAAAGCAGTACAACTCAAAACTCTCCAAAGTTCAAGCAGCAGATAAGTGCACGCAGAATTATCTAGTATGCGTCATTCACAACGTTTTAGTCAAGTCATTACAGGTGTGAACAGGGCATAAGAGCAGCCTAAACGAAAATCAATGTGAACACATATTCAAAATAAATATAAAAATAACAAATAACAAAACATGCTGCAAATTGCATTAAAAGTAGCGGCAAATAAAAGAGAAGTGAACGATTATGAGGCAGTGGCGCATGCAAAAGGGGTTGAGAAAATTAAGCTGTGAATGAAAGTGACAGCTACCCGAAAGCTTACGTCTGCATACGCCACTGTAATGAGGTTAAACAAACGCTGACAACTGCAGCGCAGCGCAACCGTCAAGGTCAATTGCCGCAGTCGGGCGGACAGAGAGCACCTTTAAACTTCTAAAGAGAAGTTCAATGAACAGAGCAGACCAAATGAGAGACACGCACACAGCATCCCAAACTCCCTCCCTCTCAGCCACCTCTTTTACTTTCTTTGTTGTCTGCCGAAATTTAAGCATAAGTTTGCTTTGTGTTTGAAAGAGAAAGAACGGCGGGTGGAGTGTGTAAGTTGGAAACAAGAAGCAGCAGAGAATGGCTGCTAATTGCTATATTTTAACAAGCTTTATATGAGACCAATTACAATTGCATTCCAATTAGTTTTATGCTTATTTATTTTTTGAAACTTACCCACATCGGCGTCAAAAGGCGACGATTGTCCAAATATGCCCATCTCTTTGACAAATCGCGCACTCAATTGTTTATTAACTATTTGTGCAATGTTTGTGGTTAATTTTTAACTAGGCTTTTTTATGCACTTTTTTTGTTTCCCAAATGCTACGCAATCGATTTTCATGCGTCGCAAAAAAAAACAAACAACAATATAAAGCCACAGGCTCAGCACTAGCGTAGTTATTGGTAACACTTAAAATTTATATGCTGCTTGTATAATTTATGCAACAATAGTTTAAATTAATTAATTTGCAATTTTAGTTTTTTGCCGTTTTAGTTGCTTTTGTGTAAAAAATGACTAAACAGTTGTGTTGGGGATGAGCGCAGTTGTGTTATCGACTGACTCTGTTAGTGTTGTAAAACTGCACAAAACGCTAGGGCTGCCATTTTACGCACAGCTGTTGGCAGCTATCGAGTTTTATGTGCACATATAAAGACAGCAGTTAAAAACAATAAACAACTTTTTGGAGCTACATAATTAATTCCAATTTTATTGTTTATGTTTATTGTCAAAGACATTTAGTAACTTTTGTATACTAAAACACTTGTTTGCACGCCACAGCTTTGCTTGTTCGATAAACGCGTTTTTGCACTTGTGCAGCCCTAGTACAAATAATACATTGCAAAAAAAAGACAGTCTAAAAGTGCAAAATAAATGATGTCTAAGCCTGCAAATGCTTTAAAATGAAAGAAAAATAAGTTTGTAACTCAGTTTTTTAAAATATTCAAGTGCTACCAAGTGTACGACAACAAAGTGACGTGTTTCTTGCAGCAACAGCGCTGCCCGCAGCTAGCAGTGGCAGTAGCAACAATTGTTATTTCGTCGTTGTCGTCGTTGCGGCAAGACGACAGCGACGGCGCGTTACGAATCAGCTTCGATTTCTAATTAAATTAAAGCATATTTATTTATAAGCTGGGCTCTAGCAGTACAACATGGTCTTCATACGCGATCCCTGCGGCGTGGCCTGCCTGATAGTGACGTATGGCGCGGTTTTCTATGCGGATTACGTGGTCATGCGCTGGATTATACTGGCCACCATGCCTGTCAGGTAAACTATTCGGTGTATTTTAACCCTTACCCTTGACTTAAGTTTGTCACTTGCAGCATTTGGGCGCCCTTTCATGTGGTGCTCTTTAATACGGTCGTCTTCCTGCTGGGCATGTCACATTTGAAAGCTGTCTTCTCCGATCCGGGCACCGTGCCCTTGCCAGCCAATCGCATAGACTTTTCGGATATGCATACTACTAATAAAAACAATCCCGGCTGCATTGGCGGCGTCGGCAATGGTCATAGCAGCGAATGGACTGTCTGCACACGCTGTGAAACTTATCGTCCACCTAGAGCGCATCATTGTCGCATCTGCAAGCGTTGCATACGCCGCATGGATCATCATTGTCCCTGGATTAATAATTGTGTCGGCGAACGTAATCAAAAGTATTTTTTGCAATTTCTGGTCTATGTTGGCCTTTTGTCGATATACTCGGTAGCGCTTATTGTGGGCTCCTGGGTCTCACCCTGCACAGAATGCAGTCAAAATGTTATTGAGGTGCAGCTGCGCATGTAAGTAGCAACTTAAATTCCCATATCTTTACCTAACGCACCAAAGCATTGAACAAATACATTTTTGCTTCACACAGGGTACACTCGGTTATTTTGCTGCTGGAATCAGCTTTGTTTGGACTGTTTGTGACCGCCATTATGGTGGATCAATTGCATGCCATACTCTACGATGAAACGGCCGTAGAGGCTGTACAACAAAAGGGCGCTTATCGTCCAAATCGACGTAAATATCAACTGCTAGCAGATGTTTTTGGACGCGGTCATCCGGCGCTATGGCTGCTACCCTGTGCTAGTCTAAATCATGGTTCGCGCTATCATGACACACCGCTGCTCAGCCATGATGTTTAAAAAGCTGGCTTGGAGCATGGCGCAGGCGTGTGATAGTACTTGTATAGACTAGCCAAAAGAAAAAATCAAAAATTTTAGTTTTATATTAGGTTCTTTTTTTGTGATTGTTTTAAAAAGTGGCAGGTTTAAACATTTATGTGTATTATAGATTCTGATTCCAATTGATTAGCGCTTTCATTTATAATTATTTTGCAATTATAAATACACAAGCAGCATTTTTTTAAGCAACGTGCATACTCAAAACAATATTTATGATATTTTTTTAATTAAGACTTTGTCCTAAAACATATTTGTTTATTTCATCTAAGGGATAGACTACATATTTTAACTATATGTATAAACTTAACTAAAGCAAAAAAATCAACAAAGTAAAACATAATTATGCATTTAAGAAGAAAACAAAAAAAAAAACAATTTATGTAAGCCAAAAAAAATCATAAACAAAGCATGTAAAACCACTCAAAGTAGTAAATAATTGCGCTGCAATTATAAGTAAACCCCTCATAAATTATAACAATTTATTTTTTGTATTATATTTTTATTTCTAATCATAATTCTCAATGCTCCACACGAATTTGTTCAAACACCAATATATTAACAGCAACAATTAACATTGCGAGCGTCTGGCAACGCTGCACTGTTAAATTTTAACAGCGCTGTTAATTATTAAAAAAACTCCAAGCCTTAAAATGCAATTAAAAAAAAAAAAAAAGAAATATGTTTAAACTTTATTACAATTGATAAATCAAATAGATATAAAGTAATTATAGAGATTGATTCTATGGAACAGACAACTGAATGGTCTCAAAATGTAGCGCAGCCAAGTTTGTAAAATTCAATGCAATAAATACATATGTAATAAATATTTTTGGGTATAGCGAATAATTATTGGAAACCTTTATAAACCAAAAAACTACAAAGGACAAAATTTTCATTTCAAAGAAACTATTGCTATTGACCCTCGCAGGGTCAGATACAGAAAAAAATTTTGGAATGAAAACTCCAAATTTTATTCATAGTCTGATTTCTGAATGCGTCGTAAAACATGTTTAACAATTTTTGGGAAAATATTTTATTTAAGGTTAAGAGTTCCGAGCCGCTAAGACCCTGCCAGTGGGTCTACCTTTCTCATGCCAATAATCCCGGAAACTAACAAAAGAATCCCAAACGAACTGCTGATTGAATCACAAACAGGCCAATCAACTCCTTTATTTCTGTAACCCGATTGTGAAATATGAAAATTTATTTCAGGGGCAAAAGCTCCGAGGACTATGACAGTTGCGCATTACTCCCATTCACACCTGTTGATTTTTCAAAACTAAGTAGGAATCTCCAATAGAATATACTTACTAACTATGACGGGTTGTCAAAGAGAAGAACGTACTTCATGATCAGGAACGGTGCTGACAAACCACCACAAAATGGCCCCTCTGTGGCATTGGTTGCAACGCCACCAAACAGCTGCTAAGGGAAGTGGAGAGATACAGACACACACAACAATCCCAGCAATTTCACGGATCGGATCATACATTTCATTCAAAATAGGTTAAACAAAACCTTTCATCCGGTACAGAGCTTCCTTATGATACTGACTGGTCTTACTTACAGCACATTGCACACTAAGAAAACATCTGAGCAAAGTGGGCAACTCGGATTCTAACACCTCTAAGTTCTGTGGCTTAATCCCACAGGAATCCTACTAATACATATATACTTACTGGGTGTAGCGTTCTGGCCTGAAGAAGGGGTATCCCTATGACAATTACAGAATCCCTATGTACCATGTCACTTGACTAGAAACATTCCAAACATTTAGAGCTGGAAAAGAGCACAATATTTCCCAACGGTTGCAGTGCAGCTTTAACAAAAACATAATTATTATTATTATGTGTATGTAGAACCATTCCCAAGACTATTTCGGATATACAACTAGCTGGGTCTTAAAATCCCTTATCCCTTAGAAGGCCGCACAATCTATTCCAGAATTGTCGCAGAATTTTATATTTGAAATTACCTTTTATTTTTACTAAAAACATTTTCTATAAATCAGAACTTTCAGAAAGTGAAATCATCTCTGGAATTAAAAAGTTCTGTTCAGCTGTACTGCAAAGAAAAAGAATGAACTTGATGAGATCGCTCCATCTAAAATTGTTCAAATACATACTGCAGTTTTGACACTAATCCAGCTCGTTGCCAAGACCCTCCACGCTGACGGTCAGCTGTTCCATTGCCTGCTTGGCTACCTGACATAGCACGCCCTCCTGCGAGGATTTATCCTCATGCTGCAGTATATCCACACAATCTTTAAGCAAATCAATGGCCTCAACAAGACGTGCCCTTAGCTCTGCACCACCCAATGTATTGCCTATAAAGCCGTTCTTGGCTAGCAGTACCAAAGGCACATGTAGCTCGTAAAGATTCATGGCGCGTGTGCGACTCAAACCAGGCTCAAAAACATTCAGCACACGTAATACCTGTCGACATAGCTCTGCCTTGCGTTCCAGCAGTGTATCGGGAAGTTGCACCATCTCATAGCCCTCCACACGGCCATACATCTCGATGAGCATTTGTCTTAGGCTGGTGACTATAAAGTGCATGGGATGCAAGAGACTTTTGTACTTGCGAATCAGACGTTCAGATTCCTCCAAACGTTTGGCGCTCATTTCTAAATTTTGTACAGTATTGACCTCGGCCTGTAGCGCAGCAATGCTTTCCTCTATATCCTGACTGTTGGTGGTGTAATCGCAGTTGCCGCAATTCCAGCTGGTGTCCTCAACTGGGGGACAGGAAATAGGCGAGTAAGAAAGTTGTTAAGCAACTAGGAAACTACACTTACTTGTTGGCAACTTGGGCATGAGCCAACCATCCGCGCACTGTGCACACTTTAATGTGCTGAAATTTGTCTGCAGCTCGCTGGGATCCAGGCAGCGTGGACAATTGCAGCTAAAGTATTTGCCCTGACGTAAATGTGCCTGACGCTGTGCTGTGCCATCCAAGGTATATGTATAGCTGTGCTGTAATTGTTGACCCTCTGCCAGATCCACCATGGCGCGCAAACGAATTCTATGAAGAAGAAAGTTAGCACTCTATAGCAACGGACTTGGATTTTTTTTACTCACTTGTAGCCCTCACTGGGATAGATGCTACGCGCCGTATTTGGCACACAGCTATGCGCTAAAATGCCCGTATACGCATATAAACAGCGTAATGCATAGCCCTGAATTGTGCGCGCCTCAAAGGCATTCACCTCCAGCACACCAACCACCTGCATGATGAGTTCCTCGCTAAATCTTGAGCCTAATTTACAGGGACCACGCAAATATTGTGCTATATTAACACGATCTGCATGCCAGACATCTGCGTTCTTCTGACGTTCTTGCTCATGATGCTCCATGGGTGCCACCTCATTAAACCAACGTTCCGGCTGTGCCTCCTTAGCCAAAAGTACTCTATAAACAGAAAAATAAGTTAAGAAGCAGCATTTAGTAATCAATCAAAAAACAATGCCGGCAAGCCCGTGAGCTCTGTTGGTAGCTATTTATAGATATTAGCCAAAAGTTGGCCGCCGTTTTGGCTTGTACCTCAGAGGCATAATACAGTCCAGTTGAGTGCAGTAGGCGGTTTCTGCCGGCAACTTGTAAAAACGCGCCTTGGACTCTTGAAAGATCTTACATTCCAGCTGGAAGTGCTCGTTTTGTGCATTAGCTGCACACTCCAAGCATAAGGGCCAGCTGCAGTGGCTGCATAAATCCTTAACATGCGTCTTATAACAGCCCAGACACAGCTGCGGTCCGTTACATTTGGGACCCACTGCAAAGGGCAGCTCCTCAGTGAGCAGTGCCCGTGCTGGCACGGACTGAGTAGCAACCAAATAGCGTCCATATGTAACGCTCCATTGAACGCCAGTGCGATTCACTTGAAGCTTTGATGCTGTCATCTTGCAGACTAATGGAATAGTGTCGTAATAGAAACATTTCTGCCAGTACCGACTGTCAAAATATTGTGCCCGAAAGATATTGCCTCAAATTTAAAAATTGACTGCATAGTGGGACCAAGGCAATTTGTGGACACTGATTGCAGTGTTTGAAATTTATTTTTGAAATGAGTAATGTGCACAAAAAACAACAAATCAGCAATTTCTGATCAGGGTTTGAAAACGTCATCTATGAACGTTTCAAGTCCCAGATAAACTCAGATATTTGTATTACTTCAAATGATGATAAATTTCAGTGAACATTTTTTGGTTTTATTTCGGAGTTGTCCTTTGATTACAAATCATAGAGAAGATATTTAGAATGAGTCAAAACTTGAGTGTCATCGAACACCGTAAGCGCCCAAGTGACGTAGTCTGGCATTTTTCAAGTAAGTTCTTATAATTCACAACTTGTTAATATCAGCAAAACGGCTCAACTTCTCTCATACATTTTAATTACTATGTATTCTGTTTGACTTTTGATTTTGTTCAAAGTTAAAATACTCAGAAAACATGGACATCATCCTATTGACTATATATGATTCTATAAATAAAAAAATGTTAAAAATGCAAAAAAAAAAATTAAGAAAAAATTTGTTTGGTTTTTTATGTATGTTCTTAAAAAAAAAATTGGAACAAAAAAAAAAAAAAAAAATTGTTCTAAATTTGTTATAAGCCATTATATTTACATATATAATTAAATAAATAAAAAAAAAAATATTTTAAATAAATTAAAAATTTTGTTGTTTTTATGTATAATGGCATGATCTTAAAAAAAAAATTAGAACAAAATAAAAAATAAAAATTTGTTCTAAATTTGTTATAAGCCTTTATATTTACAAAGTACAAAAATCTCTCTTTATAAATCAAAGTGCACGACTTATGTTTGCAATTCTATAGCTGGAGAACGGAGCGTTTGCTAGGGGACAATTCCATTCTACTCCGTAAACCGAAAAACTCATAAAATTCAGTCGGAAATCTTCAAAAATCGCGTAGATCCAAAAATTCACCCTAGAGCAAATGTATGGCAAGGTACACTTTAGACCGAAAAACTTTGAAAACTCAGCCGGAAATGTTCAAAAATCGTGTAAGTCCCAAATTTCAGCCTAGAGCAAATTAGAGGCCAAGCTCTTTTTTTTTTTATAGCTATATAGCTTCCAAGAAAATTACAAAATTTGTATGTTGTCCGAAGTTTGCTCTAATTTGCTTTTCTGCGTGAGTATTGATTTTTACCATTTCAAAAATTGTTTATAATATTTAATCCTCATAATTTTTCTTTGCTGAAGTTTATCGAAGGGAGACTAAAATTTATAAATTTTTGCCTAGATCTGCCCAATTCGGCTAAAACCAAATCTGACACAAAATTTGATTTTGGGAACAGTTTTGTAAATTTATCGAAAATCATCATTATTGGACTAACCTTTGATTGAAAGTAGAAAAAATAATTTTTTTTGTCAAATCCATACTGGCTTTCTAATGCTAATTTCCCACTCCGGAAATGAGAAAACTTGGTTCGTTAAATGCTCTTGTAGTCTTATCTCAATCGAATTTCATATCGAATTTGGACAGAATCATAATTTTTGGAAAAAGGTTTTTTTTTTTTAATTCGGAACAAAAAATTAGCACAAATGGCGTTTTAATACTAAGCTACCTTTCGATCCGAATCTAAAATTAAAGAAAATCTTCTTTGTTAAATTTTTTGGTAAACCTATTTGGAAAAAATTTTTGCAAAAATTTAGCTCATCTTGAACTAAGTTGGGACTTAAATTGGTACAAATATTGTCCTTAAATCCAGCTTTTTTTTAATCCCACTCCAGTATTTAATAAAAAAACCCAATTTTTTTAATCTATGTATAAACTTATCTTAAATTCATAAATTAATCCTGCCGTTGTAATACTTAGTTTTCGATACAATCCCAGTATTGAAAAAATGGCGTACGTTAAAGTCGGGCGCAGACGACTTTGGGATACCCTGTACCACCACATTGCAATTAAGTCCGACACATTGCTTAAAACCTCCAAAAGATATTTTATTCGGCAAATTAAAAAAAAAGAAATCAGTCGAATTTTGCACCAAACAATTTTTTTGACCGATCGGTCCTATGGGGACTATATGATATAGTCAACCGATTTTGATAAAATTTAGTACACTGATTGGGAACTATAAAAAACTTCCGACTGCCAAATTTGGTTCCGATATCTTCAAAACCAAACGAAACGCAATGAATTTTGTAAAAAAAGCGTTTTTTTGACCGACTGTTCCTATGGGAGCTATATAATATAGTCAACCGATTTTGATCAAATTTGCTACAGTGCTTGGGTACTCTAAAAGACTTCTTAATGCCAAATTTGCCAACAATATCTTTACAAACAAACGAAACGCAACGAATTTTGTACAAAAAACGATTTTTTGACCGATTGGTCCTATGGGAGCTATATGATATAGTCAACCGATTTCGATCAAATTTGGAACAGTGCTTGGGAGCTCTAAAAAACTTCTTAATGCCAAATTTGGTTACGGTATCTTCACAAACAAACGAATCACAACGAATTTTGCACAAAACACGTTTTTTTGACCGATTGGTCCTATGGGAGCTATATGATATAGTCATCCGATTTTGATCAAATTTGCTGCAGTGCTTGGGAACTCTAAAAAACTTCTAAACGCCAAATTTGGTTACGATATCTTCACAAACAAACGAAACACAACGAATTTTGTACAAAAAAACATTTTTTCGACCGATCGATCCTATGGGAGCTATATGATATAGTCAACCGATTTTGATAAAATTTGGTATAGTGCTGGGGGTCTCTAAAAAACTTGCGGTTGCCAAATTTGGTTATGATATCTTCATAAACAAACGAATTATATATCTAAAACTTTTGCTTTTTTTCGAGGTCCTCTGAAACACCCCTATGGGAGCTATATAATGTAACCCCGATATCAAAAAAATAAAATAAACTTGTCTCCTATGGATTAATAAGGGATCTTATCTGAAAGTTTGGTTGCTCTAGCTCTTACCATCTCTGAGATCTAGGCGTTCATACGGACAGACGGACAGACGGACAGACGGACATGGGTATATCGACTTCTCGAGTCACACTGATCATACTTTAGGTAACTTTGGGGGGTCTCCGACGTCTCCTTCTGTACGTTACATACATTTTCGGCTTGCACAAACACAATATACCCTTTGTACCATACGGTACAGGGTATAAATATCTGTCTATTTTAGGCTTGACTTTACAAAATCCACGCTATCTTTATAGGTAAGTAAAGAAAGCTGGATTTTTTAATAGAAAAATAAATACCTTTGATCACTTTCACACAATTTTAACGAAATTAAATTTCGTCCACAAAGAAGGGAATTTACTTTAGACGCAGTTGTACGTTGTTTCTTTGAGTAAAAGATTTAAAAAATAATAAACAACCTACTGTCCAATATGTTCTTGCAGAGTTTAGAAAAATATTGAAATTCAATTAACCATTCGGAATATTTAGAAAAACGCTTCATATCCAAAATGAAATTATTTGTAAAGCTCGGTTAAATAATTACCAATACACTTAATTCTTTTTTTAAACCTATACGCAGAATAAAAAAATTTCGCACGGAATGACAAAACTTCATATAAAAAAATCAGATTTGGGATATTTCACTTCATATAAAAAAATCAGATTTGGGATATTTTTTTTATATGAAGTTTTGTCATTCCGTGCGAAATTTTTCATTCTGCGTATAGGCCTTTACACGGTAGATTCGTTTCTTAAACATGAATCTGCTATAAAAATAAATCAGATAGGGGAGTTCTCTAACTTAGTTTTCTAAGTTATTTCAAAACCGTTTAAAAACAGAATTGGGTGTATTTGGAATTTTTTAAACAGAAAAAATATATATATAATATAACTAAATCCGCTTATATCAGATAATATTTTTGTACCTAATTAAGCGTTTTGTTTTGAAAATTAAATTTCAAATTAAGCATTTTGCTTGGGTACATAAGTATGTTCATTATTAGAACTAAAGTTAAGATCTTTTAAAAGATTTTTTAATGATGGCCAACGATGTGTGAAAAAGTTAAAAAAGATCTCGTTATAAAAATATCCCAAACAAAAACGCTTGTATGATTTTTTTTTCATATTTTTTCAATCTCCTTACTTTTTCATTGAGGCCGGAAATTGCATTTTCAGACGCAAACAAATCGTGCCAAGAGACTGCAACCACCGTGCTAGTAAAACATCATATCTAGCCTTTGAATCTTGTTGTAAGATCTAGCTAATGCTTTTATCGTATATGATGCCCGCTCATGCCTATTTACATTTACACATATGTAGGTCTCTGCCAAAATAAATATACAGCTCGTTCGTCTCAACCCACCGGATCAGCCTTGCACCGCTCCAACTAACCTCAAAGGTGTTATGCAATCCAATTGCGTGCAGACGCCATCATCTCCAACGTTGCCGGCAAAAGTGACACTTGCAGTGGCAAACACATCACACTCCCCACGATGATCCGCTCCACCGTCCGATGCGCAAAGACTGCACAATGGCCAGTCGCAAAGCTCGCAGCGATCCAGCGAATCGCCATCTTCACCAAACTGCAGGTAACGATAACAGCCTAAGCACACAATGCCGCTATCACGCTTTGGTCCAAAGGCAAAGGGCAGCTCCTCAACGACCAGATCACCACGTTGCACTGCCTCGGTCGTGACTAGGCTACGGCCGTAGAGTGCATCGTGCTCTAGCCGCGCCTTCAACATTGCGCCGACGCCTGCGTTTTGGCGGCTGCTGCACTTTAATGCACTTAGTTCGATAATCTTGTTGTATGTGGCGTCTGTTTTGGCGCCGCGTGAGCAACTAATTGGCCGGCATAAAATAACAGTGCTCTTATTCACGTGGGCTGGCTAAAAATAGCTACCCCACAAAGTGCAATGTTTGTGTACTGATTTTTTTTTTTTTTTGAGCGCCTTGTGGTGTTTTTGCACTCGTTGCAGCAACAACTTGAAATATTGTGTAAATAATATTACAAATAAATTTGACTTTTTCAAAATAAACAAATTTTAACAAAATAAAGACCGTTAAATATGCTGTGTCTGGCAGTTCAATGTCAGCTCACGTGTGGTGGCATTGCCAGCATACGGAGCAGTAGCGAGCTGGCGCCTAAGTGGCAGCACTAAAAGTTATCGATATTTTAATACCAAAAAAAGTGTATTTTTAAATATGAGTAACTTTGTATTAACGAGCAATTCTTTTAAGTTGTGGAATTTTTATATCAAATATCAGATTAAAAAAAAAAATTTAATCTGAATATGTTATGATATATTTTTAACATGCTTTTATTAGCTTGACCTGTATGTATGTATGTACCAATCTCAAGAAGTCTGATCATCTTGAAAATTTGCACAGGAGTCAAAGACTGATGATAATACAATTATTTAATAACTTTGTTCTAATGTCCTGACTAGGATCATCAGGATTTAAAAAATAAAATGTAAACTAAAATTATACAACAACTTTTCAAAATAACACTGGTCGACAAAAAAAAGATGGCGAACGTTAAAGTCGGGCGCAGACGACTTTGGGATACCCTGTACCACCTCATTGCAATTAAGTCCGACATATTGGTTAAGACCTCCAAAAGATATAATTTATTCGGCAAATTTGGCTACGATATTTTCATAAATAAACAGAAATCAGTCGAATTTTACACCAAAAATTTTTTTTTGACCGATCGGTCCTATGGCGACTATATGATATAGTCAACCGAATTTGATCAAATTTGGTACAGTGCTTCGGACCTCTCTCTTCGGACCGAGTGCCAAATTTGGTTACAATATCTTCACAAGCAAACAAAATACAACGAATTTTGTACAAAACTCGATTTTTTGACCGATTGGTCCTATGGGAGCTATATGATATAGTCAACCGATTTTGATCAAATTTGGTACAGTGCTTGGGAACTCTAAAAAACTTCTAATTGCCAAATTTGGTTACAATATCTTCACAAACAAACAAAATACAACGAATTTTGTACAAAACACGATTTTTTGACCGATTGGTCCTATGGGAGCTATATGATATAGTCAACCGATTTTGATCAAATTTGGTACAGTGCTTGGGAACTCTAAAAAACTTCTAAATGCCGAATGTGGTTATGGTATCTTCACAAATAAACGAAACACAACGAATTTTGTACAAAACACGATTTTTTCGACCGATTGGTCCTATGGGAGCTATATGATATAGTCAACCGATTTTGATCAAATTTGGTACAGTGCTTGGGACCTCTAAAAACCTTCTTATTGCCAAATTTGGTTACAATATCTTCACAAATAAACGAAACACAACGAATTTGTACAAAACACGATTTTTTGACCGATTGGTCCTATGGGAGCTATATGATATAGTCAACCGATTTTGATCAAATTTGGTACAGTGCTTGGGAACTCTAAAAAACTTCTTATTGCCAAATTTGGTTACAATATCTTCACAAATAAACGAAACACAACGAATTTTGTACAAAACACGATTTTTTGACCGATTGGTCCTATGGGAGCTATATGATATAGTCAACCGATTTTGATCAAATTTGCTACAGTGCTTGGGAACTCTAAAAAACTTCTTAATGCCAAATATGGTTACGGTATCTTCACAAATAAACGAAACACAACGCATTTTGTACAAAAAACTAATTTTCGACCGATCGATCCTATGGGAGCTATATGATATAGTCAACCGATTTTGATAAAATTTGGTACAGTGCTGGGGGTCTCTAAAAAACTTCCGATTGCCAAATTTGGTTATGATATCTTCATAAAAAAACGAATTATCCATCTAAAACTTTTGATTTTTTTCGAGGTCCTCTGAAACACCCCTATGGGAGCTATATAATGTAATCCCGATATCAAAAAAATAAAATAAACTTGTCTCCTATGGATTAATAAGGGATCTTATCTGAAAGTTTGGTTGCTCTAGCTCTTACCATCTCTGAGATCTAGGCGTTCATACGGACAGACGGACAGACGGACAGACGGACAGACGGACATGGGTATATCGACTTCTCTAGTCACACTGATCATACTTTAGGTAACTTTGGGGGGTCTCCGACTTCTCCTTCTGTACGTTACATACATTTTCGGCTTGCACAAACACAATATACCCTTTGTACCATACGGTACAGGGTATAACAACCTTTTGTGTGTAACATGAAAACTTTTATCTAGATATGTTAAGGACAAGGATAATGATTATAAAAATAAAATTAGTATGCTTCAAATACGAATAGTTTTTTGTAATCTGATATTACGTACATTTTCGGCACTATTTTCTGTTATTCCTCTATATCTCGTGAACGAAATTTTGTATCGACATAGAAGACGATTAGATCGAAAGGTATTGATGTGCTGTTTACAGTGATATATAATTATTTAAAGATTAAATAAAAATTATAGAAGTTACAAGCAACCAAAGTCGAAAAAAAGTGTAATTTTTGACAATTTTTCAAAATAACACATTTTCGGTATGCATTTTATTAACAAACAAAATTTTTGGAAAATTATGTTAAGCATTAAACTGAAAGAAAATTCTTTTACGAACATTTCGAGTCCAAGATTTAGATGCTATCGTACCATGTACGTTCATTTTTCGTGTCGACTAGTGTAATTAGTAGGCTTGTTGACAAAAATCCATGTTTGTTTTTAGTCGTAAAATAAAAATTATAGTTCAAAAAAAACTAAAAAAACACGCTTTAATAGCAAACCGAACCACGCTTTTTTTACTGTAATTGAACTATTGTATTAATAATTTAATTTCTAACTTAATATTATTCCAAATTAAAGTCGTAACTGACTGTCGGAACTTTCTATTGCTGTGATATAAACTCTTGATACTACAAAATTATTTTCTACTTTTTACTTCAGTTTGCTAGTAAAGCGTGTTTTTTTAGTTTTTTTAAACTATAATTTTTTTAAGTCTGCAACCTGCATAGAAAGAAATCTCAAGCTTATATATTGCGCTTTAAAAACAGTTCTACTAAGAAACCGAATCATTGCAGGCTATAAAACAGTCTCAGAGTTATCAATACGCCCTCGAATCAAATAATGTATCGTAAATAACGACTTCACGCACAAAAATCATTAAAAGTTTCAACAAGCAATTTCAATCAAACAACCTAAGCAATCTAAACGCTGACTAAAAGTGAAAAATTGCAGCATTCACTTGGAAACGAAATAGACTAAAAAAATAACCTAAATTGGAGCATTGATTAACCCAAATAACCCAAAATTTCCAAGCACACCTTATTATGTTTTACATAGTAGATGCGTTCCAAAAAAAACCGTTCAAAAAAGACAAGAATTAATTCCTAAAGCTGCTATGAAAACAAACTAGAAAGGGGAATTCCCTAACTAAATTTCTAAAAGATTGGGTTAACAACCCTTCCTTAAAATTTCAATCAAATAGCTTTTTATAATCGCTCTACATCGAATTGTGTACAATTTTTTTTTTTTTCAAGGCCGAATGATAAAAAATCTTACAGAGCGACAAACTCAATGAAGAGAAAAATTTTCCGGGCCAATATTTTTTTTCAAACTAAGTACATAGACAGTTTTACAGACAATACTCTGAGGGAAAATAATTGATTATATCCATAAAATAAACAAAATCAAAATAAATGCGATCTTATTAAAAACTATAATGAAAGTATGTACATAGTATTATATTCTACTAGTGCTCCAGAATAAAAATTTACCTGGTTTCGGTAATAAAAAATAATTGCATTAAAAAAATTAAGTTTATTTTTTATTTAATAGTTACAAATTAGCTTAAAAACTAAAGGTAACTTTGTTTTAGCCCTGGCATCTTCGGATAAAAAAAAAAATTAAGTTAAATAATTAAATTTTGTGCAACTGCTGCACTTGAGTTTTTGCGGTATTTACCTACGCTACGGAGAGTATTTAAGTATTTTCTTGTAATACCAAAATTCGGTATTAGTTCAAATACGTTTTGCGGTCACTCTGTTCTGTAGCAAATTAATTTTTGTGCTATACGTTTGTGGTCGTCTTGTTCCTGCGTTTCGCACTCATTTAAAACAGTAAAAAAAATTTAATAAAAGTAAGTAAAAAATTATGTAAAAAGTGGCATGCATAGAATGCAAACGAAAGCAATGCGAAAAAGTAACTAATATCTAAAGCAAAAAGGCATTTGCAGTGAAAGTGATTTCATAACCTCGAAACGAAAAAAATTGGCAAGTGGAACAAAATGCGTGTATAAGTAAAAATCGTATAGTCACGACACACACACACACGCACGAACAGAAACTACGCTGTTAAGCGAAATGTTTGGAAAACTAATCAATTGATAAATATTCTAATGATTGGGCATTACGTATAATTATTATCTAGATATTACTTATCAATACGCATTTGGCGCGTTAATGATCACCGGCATAAGCAGGCACAAAATAAAACTCACTCACATTTGTGGATCGAGTGCATTTCTACGCACCGGCAAAAGCTAGACAGCGGTCTGTTACGTAACAAGTCAAATGTTTTTTTTCTTTTGCGCTCGTTTAAATTGTTTTGATTAATTTGTTATACATTTTTGCGCTATATCGTTTGTGTTATCAATTATTGTTTGTTTTTAAGTTTGATTTCTTTAACCTCTTTCGATCTCTTGTTTGCACAGCCAGTTTTAGGGTCATGTGAGTGAGTTCTTGAGTTTTGAGCTTAACTCTTATTTGAGTTACACTCAAGTCCGTCCGGCTGACATCATGAAAAATCAATAGTTTGTTGTTTGCTTTATACAAAATACCTTGTCAGCTGGCTGCGCATAGTTAGTGTGGATGTAGCTGTTGCGTAATAGACGGCGAGGAACAAACACACCCACTTTTTGTAACCTCGTGCTGTCTAGTTACACTCAATAATTTTGACGTCACTGTGCCAAGGTCAGTTTTCCTTGTGCACTGTTAGTACCTGCTGGTGAAATTACCTGGCCAAGCTGATTTCTGCACTATTTTTCTAAATTTTTTGCTGATTGCATCACCTGATATTTTCCTATATACATATACTTTTATGTTTTGTTATATATTTTTTTGTACCTACACCATATTTCCAACATTCTCTTGGTGCAAAAATTCACATTTTCCTCGTTGCTCTTTCATTTTGTTGTTGCTCATTTCCCAGCCATTTGGCTACCGGCCACAACGTGCCGCCGTTCGTTGCCTTTCTTTCATAATTGAACAGCTTGATTGGCTCACTCTGGTTCTTTTTATACCCTGTAACCAAAGAGTCTGTCGATTTTGACATGTTTAATTGAGCGAACCGAGCTAAATGTAACAGTGTAGAATATTTATGAAGTTCTCGCTGTTTTTGCTGGCCGAAAGTAGTGAAGGGAAATGATTTTATTGCAAATGTTGATGCGTATGATTGTTGCCAGGCATTTTTTCCAGAATTTTCGGATTCGATTTTGCTTATAAAAAATTGTAAGCCACCAAGCCGGCAGTATTAGCTTGCTAGTTAAATTTACCTTGAGGTCGCCCGCTTCACAGATACCAGAAGCTCCAAAGCACACAGATTGCGGATCTAAACTGATAGCATGCCTGTTGACAAAATCAAAATTAATTGTTTATTTTTGTTAATGAACTTTTATTTTTTCATCGTTGATATGTTTGTTCAGTCCTATAAGCTTCGAGCATGATATTTGATCAAAAGTTGTGTCTTCTGCCCTTATGCTTTACTTGCATTCATTTTTTTATGTTCCCTCTGACCGCCTATAGACTTCTTGCGTTAACGCAATCCTTTTACTATTTCTCGAAGATCACAAGAAAACAGGAAATTTTGTCAAAAGAACCATACGTACCATACTGAATTCTATTAAATTTTACAAAGCCTTTGTTATGTTATTTTGTGGCCTATTCTGGTTTTTTTTTAAGGTTTAATCTGGAAACTAGAGAAATAAACTCGCTCATAGAACTTCTTACAAAAATCACCCAATCGAAAAATCACTATTAACTGACCATAAGAATCAATTGACTATGCCGCCAACCTCATACAGTTTGTCGTTCCATCGAATGCGCTACTCCTTTTGAGGACTAGAACCACTTTCCATTCCTTCCAAACAGATTATCGTTGTATACACCCATCCAAAGAAAATTGTTAAGCTGTTGAGCGTGCAGAGTATACTATAGTCGGTCTCTTCCGAGTTAAGTCGGTTCACTTTTTACCTACCGTATGGTACAAAGGGTATTTTAAGTTTGTGCAAGCCGAAATGTTTTTAACATACAGAAGGAGAAGTCGGAGACCCCCAAAGTTACCTAAAATATGATCAGGGTGACTAGAAAAGTCGATAAACCCACGTCCGTCTGTCTGTCCGTATTAACGCCTAGATCTGAGAGATGGTAAGAGCTAGAGCAACCAAAATTTCAGATTAGATCCCTTGTTATTCCATAGGAGAAAAGTTTACTTTATTTTATTGATGTCGGGGGGGACATCGAAATAAATCAAAAGTTTTAGATGGATAATTTTTAAAGATTTCGTAACCAAATTTTGTATTAGTAAGTTTTTTAAGAGATCTTCAACACTGTACCAAATTTTATCAAAATCGGTTGACTATATCATATAGCTCCTATAGGGCAGATCGGTCAAAAAAACGTTTTTTGCTCAAAATTCGTTATATTTCGTTTGTTTGTAAAGATATCGTACCCAAATTTGCCAATCAATTGTCTTTTAGAGTGCTTAAGCAATATATCGGACTTAATTGCAATTTGTGGTACAGAGTATCCCAAAGTCGTCCGCGCCCGACTTTAACGTACGCCATCTTTTTCTCTGTAACTGTGCACAATATTTGTGCCTAGTCTTGTGTGAGCTGCAAATAGCAGCAACTACAAGAAGAGAAGACCAATTATTTATATGTATAAGTGTGAGTGTGTGTGCTAAATGGTCATTGATCGCTGTGGCTGGTAATTAAAGTAGGAAACAACAACAAAACGTAAACAGAGACTGCAAAGCACATAACGGTGTTGGTATTTATGCTTTGTGCTGAGCTATGCTTGGGCACAGTGGGACAAGTATTAGGGTTAATTGAATGAAAGTTACCTTCATATGCGCCTATTGAATTTTCTTTAAAACGAATCATTCAAAGCTAACAAAGTAATCTCTTTGTCAGAAAAAGTACTTTGTGTAAATTGTTAGTAGAAAATTTTAAAGGCAATCGGAGCAAATAAAGTTTATTCTGCAAATCATCTGCATGCAACCAGTCACAAAAATTGTCTGAATTTTTCGGTGTATTCTTAAACACTGTTTTAAGCATTTTCAAACGCCTCGGAGCAATAATAATAGGGCAATACAACTGATCAGTGAAATTAAACATAGTTTTAAATTCAACTATAAACTTGAAGCTAACAAATATACGTTTACACAACTACATTTTTCAATCAAGTCGGTTTTACATTACTTTAACGTACACGTCCAATAAATTGGTGAAAATGAATTTAGAAAACTACATTTCTATGAAGAGCGAGGAAAATGGAATGGCCGAATTTATTAGAAAATTTTACAAAAAGGTGGGTTTTCGGCGAATGTTTACCTGGTACACTTCCTGCCGCTTCTGTGTTTACAATTTTCTCCGAGTTACACAAAATGAGGACAAGTGCGTCAACGATTAACATGTTGCCACATCTTGCTTGATTCCGTTCAGAGCGCGCCATACTCTCACGCTCTCAAAGAAAACGCAACAAACGTGCGTTGACCTGCAGACACACGCACAGTCACACGCATTGACTAATTTTTCGTGCGATATGGCAGCCCTTTGCCGGCAAATTTAGTCACAAGCGCCTTGAAAACTAATTTTAATTTATTTGTCTAGTTTAAATTGACATTTAGCCAAAGAAACAGCGGAAATATTTGCAAAGTTCTTTCACTTTTCAACGTTTCATTTATTTTCATCGAATAAGAGTTCAGCCAAAATTTTGTTGCCAATTTTCTCTTATTACCTACGAGTTGTTCAAAACAATTTTAATTTCACTTGCAAAGCCCTCGACTTGCTAATATTTTATAAATATTAAAGTGTTATAACAAAGTATGATTTCCAGCTTATTTGTTGCTTTTACTGATAAGATAATAAATGCGCCTTATCGTCTAATTCGTGTGCAATTTATGCCAGCAAACATGAAATTATCTGCCTTTTATATAAAAAAGCTGGGCATAAACATATATTACTAATTTTACTTTCAACGTTTTTAAACAGATGGCTCCTCCATCATATAATGATTTGGGCAAACAAGCTCGTGACATCTTCAGCAAAGGTTACAATTTCGGTCTGTGGAAGTTGGACTTGAAAACCAAAACATCCTCGGGCATTGAATTCAACACAGCTGGTCACTCGAATCAAGAATCTGGCAAAGTATTCGGCTCATTGGAGACCAAATACAAGGTTAAGGACTATGGTCTGACACTTACTGAGAAATGGAACACAGACAACACTCTTTTCACTGAGGTTGCTGTGCAGGATCAGCTGCTTGAGGGTCTTAAGCTGTCGTTGGAGGGCAACTTTGCGCCACAGTCTGGGTAGGTTATTTTCTTAACTTATACCTAATTATAAAAAAAAATCATTAAAAAACCCAAACCTCTTGCGCTTGCAGCAACAAGAACGGCAAATTCAAGGTTGCCTACGGTCATGAGAATGTTAAGGCCGATTCCGATGTGAACATTGACTTGAAGGGACCCTTGATCAATGCCTCTGCTGTGCTGGGCTACCAGGGCTGGTTGGCCGGCTACCAAACTGCATTCGATACACAACAATCCAAGTTGACCACCAATAACTTTGCTCTCGGCTACACCACCAAGGACTTTGTCTTGCACACAGCTGTGTAAGTACTTGCAGCCAGATTCTAGTTAAGTGTAAATTTTTAAGTTTATTGAATATTTAACAGCAATGATGGCCAGGAGTTTAGCGGCTCTATCTTCCAACGCACTTCGGACAAACTTGATGTAGGCGTACAATTGTCTTGGGCCTCTGGCACCAGCAACACCAAGTTCGCTATTGGTGCTAAATTGCAGTTGGATGAAGATGCCAGCGTGCGCGCCAAGGTTAACAATGCCAGCCAAGTTGGCTTGGGCTATCAACAAAGGTTGCGCGATGGTGTTACCTTGACCTTGTCCACATTGGTGGATGGCAAGAACTTTAATGCTGGCGGTCACAAGATTGGCGTTGGCTTGGAACTCGAGGCTTAAATGTCAACCAGTTAGAAACATATTATAAAAGAAATATACGCAGCCAGCAATAAGTCTAAAGTTATATAACATCAGGCAATACTGCAACAACAAAACCAGCAAACAACAATAACAATTGCAGCAATAATAAAAAGCAAAACATACTAAATAAAACTAATGTAAAACCAAACAAAAACACTCAAAAAGAATCTTCATGTTTAGCGTGTAAATTTTTTGTTGTCGTCAACTGTCCCTCTGAGCTTGTAAAGATACACTGCCAGCAAGTACTACAGGCTACAGGGTACTCTCACTGTTGGTCATTAGACATTTGTTTTGTTAAGTGAATACAAATTTTTGTTGACAAACAGAAAGTAAATACAAACAAACCTATTAAAACAAACAAAAGTAAAATCTTTCAAAAGGCTGCGTTATTTTTGCTGTGCCTCTAAAGAGAGCGGGAGAGCGAAGAAGAGCAAACAATAAACATCGCATTGGCGCATTTTGCAAAGTATAAATAAAATTTACATAATATATTTAGAGAGGAGAGCGAAAGTAATTAACAACTAAATTTTATTCTTTCGTTATGCATTTAAAAATAAATGAAAAATCAAAATAATTATTTTTGCAATGATTTAATTAATTTTTTAGACTAGAGTAACGCCAGCAATGTGAATGATGTAGATCAGAAATAACTTTTGGCAAAACCCAGACAATTATGCCACGATCCTGAGACTGCTGGTGTCAAATTTTTTTGTCGTTTTAACCAAAAAGTGCAAAGTGGCGTAATTTTTAAAAGGGTTATACAATATAGCTAGACTTCTCACGATATATGGAATGGAGCAACACCTGTAAATGACCAGTAAACTACCAGTTCACTATGCTGCTTTATTTTTAAACCAGTTATCAAGTTTGGGAAACCGCCTAATGTATAACATTGCTTCTGCACGACGAAGCTAACGAATCTGCTGCCCTATAAAAGCGGCTGTCGTCGAAAACAAATAGAATTCCTAAACGCTCTCGGTGTACTTTTTTTTTTAAGACTTCAAGGATAATTTATACATAAATTGAATGATTATGGGCTTTCATCTGACGATTATATTCAGATATCCTAGAGCGGATTTAAACTTGGTCCGTTTCAAATAATTTAATTTTAATAATTCGTTTTTGGAATTGCAGAATGCTTTTTGTGTTAAATCAAAGTAAGCATTCAAATCCGATTATGAACGCTTCAATAGTGTTGGTGCACAAAGAGATCTTGGGCGGCTTGAGCTGCAACTATGACTCTGACGGAGCTAATTTACTGCGCTGGGTTGGGCCAACAAATACTTGGAATCACATGGAGAGTTGTAAGTTCCTGCCTAAGATTGAAATGTCTAATAAACATTTTCTATTAAAATTTGCAGCATCGATAATGGAAACTGGCTGGCCACAGCTTTCTGTAAAGTTCACAAGAAAATGGATGTTGCTTTACAGTTCACCAAAGCTGGAGGCGCCATTAAAAAAAAATACGTTGAGCAAAATGTTGGAGATATAGCTTTTGGTGCTGGTTTAATATTTCATTAAATATATGATGAAACTCTAATTCGCGCTAAAGTATTTAATGATGTGCATATTGGATTGGGATACCAACAAAAGCTATTCAAAGGCCTTATATTTTCAATTTCAACTTTGCTTGATGGCAAGAACTTTGGCATTGGCATTGGCATTGCCATAGATTCTTAAGTTTCAGATCATCTTAAGAATTGTTGTTATGTAGTATGTATTGTATTTTCTGTGTTTGTTTCGATTTAAATCTGGAATATACATTTACAATAAGATACGTTTTTTGGATAAGAAATTCTATTGCAGTTTGTGTTTGGTTATGCTTCCGTTAATGCCCAGTATTTCCAAACAGCTAAGGGAATCCTGAGAGTAAACGCGCAAATCTGTCGGTGTATAATATAACAAACGTGCCCGAAGCTTTCTAAAAGACGTAGATTTGAAACGAGTAGTAAACGTTTAAATAGCTTGAGAAAAAGGGCGAAACGATTGTCACCACTGGGCCCGTTTTTTTCTCTCGACGTCTTTGGGGTTGGGCAATATTATGTTCACGTCAGACCGTCTGTTTATCTTCAAACTTTGAAAATTTCACCGTCTTCTCTGAGCTTTGTAAAATTCAAAGATATCGATCGACTTTCAAAAGTAGGCTTAATTCATGAACTTCAAAAAAAAAATTATAAATATAATATAATTCACAAAGAGATAATTCTAAATTAAAAGTTTAAAAACATGGCAGAAACCCCAAGTGGTCATAAAACACACAAGTCTCACCGTATGTCCCAATACATACGCAGGCACGCTTCTAAAACTCGGCCGGGCAACGAGGCAGAAGAAAGAGATGTTTCCAGAGAGAGAGAGACTAAGCAGGCGCAAAAAAAAGAAAACAAGCAGGCATCCCAAAAAGAGGAGAAGCAGGCAATACAAAAAGACAGCGCGGAGGCGTCCACGTCAAAGACCACACAGACACCGAAAATTAAGCCCAAGCAGCCAACCAAAAACAAAAACGAACCCACGGTGACGCCCCAGAAAGACATCAACCAGGCGTCCCAAAAAGCAGCCGCGGTGGCGTCCCAAAAAGACATCAAGCAGCGAAACCAAAAAGAACCAACACCGCCGCCCCAGAAAGACACCAAGCAGAAAAACCAAAAAGAACCAACACCGCCGCCCCAGAAAGACACCAAGCAGAAAAACCAAAAAGAACCAACACCGCCGCCCCAGAAAGACAGCAAGCAGCGAAACCAAAAAGAACCCACACCGGCGCCCCAAAAAGACAGCAAGCAGCAAAACCAAAAAGAACCCACACCGGCGCCCCAGAAAGACACCAAGCAGCAAAACCAAAAAGAATCAACACCGCCGCCCCAGAAAGACAGCAAGCAGCGAAACCAAAAAGAATCAACACCGCCGCCCCAGAAAGACACCAAGCAGCGAAACCAAAAAGAATCAACACCGCCGCCCCAGAAAGACAGCAAGCAGCGAAACCAAAAAGAACCCACACCGCCGCCCCAGAAAGACACCAAGCAGCGAAACCAAAAAGAACCAACACCGCCGCCCCAGAAAGACCCAAGCAGCGAAACCAAAAGAATCAACACCGCCGCCCCAGAAAGACACCAAGCAGCGAAACCAAAAAGAACCAACACCGCCGCCCCAGAAAGACACCAAGCAGCGAAACCAAAAAGAACCAACACCGCCGCCCCAGAAAGACACCAAGCAGCGAAACCAAAAAGAACCAACACCGCCGCCCCAGAAAGACACCAAGCAGCGAAACCAAAAAGAACCAACACCGCCGCCCCAGAAAGACACCAAGCAGCGAAACCAAAAAGAACCCACTCCGGCGCCCCAGAAAGACACCAAGCAGGCAACCCAAAAAGAACCCACGCCGGTGCCCCAAAAAGAATCCTCGCGGGCGCCACAGCCAGAGCCTGGGTCCAAAGGAAAATCAAAAACAGAAACCACTCCTGCAGCACAGGTGATTTATTCCTAACATATGGTTCTACACTTTTTTAACAAAAATATACTTCTGCAGTCTTCCAGCTCGGAAAATCAAAGTAAGGAACGTAAGGGTAGAGGCGACGACAATGACGATGATGACGAGAGGGACTGGAACTGGATTAGAAGTGCACCTTTCGAGAGCAAAATTCCAATGTATTTTCATATTGGTGCCTATGCCAAGGAATGCCTTCTGAATGGTTATAGAACGGGAATTTGGCAATTGCGTGGAACCAGCGAGAGCAAGAGTCTAGTGTTTGGTTCATTTGGAAATCTTTACAGAGATAAAACCCTAATTGGTGGGCTGGGTCTGCGCAAGAAATTTGAGTTGTTTGATCTAGCTCAAAATTGGTATACCAATAAAATGCTCAGTACCGAGGTGACAGCGCATACGGATTTTAATAAAGGTTCATTGGTATCCAGCTTATTGGCCAAGTATGGCGTGGATGGCGGGTAAGTCCGTAAATGGCGTATATTAAGTCAATCTTAATAAATATGTTCTTAAAAAAGTGATCTAAGCTGTAAATTACGGCTGGCTTTAAATCTTATGCCCGTTGACGCGGAAGTCATAGTGCCAGTGGTTAGTGAACCAAAACTTTTGGGTTGCATTGCAGTAAAAGCAACCAACAATGTCCTATTAGGCTATCGTGCCGCTTATGATATGGAGAACAAAAACTTCGATACGCACGACCTTGCTTTGGGCTATAATAATGGCAGAACAGAAATTGGACTCAAATGGTAAGTGAGCAAAGAACTTTTGGCTGATCTCTAGTTGTCCTAATATACTTATATATTACTCTTCACACAATCGTAAATCACAAACCTTATAATACTTTCTATCTACGTAGGTTGAATTTTAGCGATTGGCGCGGTTCAGTATTTCAACGTATTGGCGAAAGCTGGGGGTTGGCCCTCAAAATGAATCTCTACCGCGACGATGCACTAAAGTTTGACATAGGAGGTCAATATCAACTTGGAGAAAATTGGTTATTAAAAGCTAAGGTACGAAATGATGGTATTGTTGGCTTGCTATTAAATTCACGATTGGGTGAAAATATTGATGTTACCTATCGTGCGGGCCTTGATGTTAGGAGCCCAATGAAAGGAGAACACAAATTTGGTGTTGCTTGGAATTTTAGATGTTAAAAATTTAATAAAAGTTGTATTACAAAAATTAAAATAAAAAGTAAAAAATAACTGAACTTAATTACGTTGTAAGTTTTCCTTGCCACGAACGGCTAGCTGCTGCAATAGCTGCTCATTACGCAGGGCCATACCCTCCTTGACCCAGTTATTTGTCATGACATCAACCAAGGATATGCGGCCCTGTCCCTGGCGCCGCAATAGCTATAACAAGATATTTTTGATAAGTATACATGTTTCTTATATTGGCTTAACTTACGCCTGCTATAAGCTCCTTGCTGCCCATGGACATGTGTGCTGGATAGTTGACTGCAAGACGTCTGATTTTGTCGTATGTATTTTCAGTAGTGTTGGCCTCAAAAGGCGCATTGCCTACCAAAAACTCATAGCAAAGAATGCCCAGACACCATTGGTCTACAGTATCGTCATAGGAGCGTCCATCCACCATTTCAGGTGGTAAATAATCCAAGGTACCACACAACGTCTTGCGTTTGTTAGTTGGCGTATGTGCAGACCATCCAAAGTCAGCCAATTTGACATCATCCGCGGCAGTCAATAATATATTCTCTGGCTTCAAATCGCGATGTATAACATTATTGAGATGACAATAATTAAGAGCATTGGCCACTTGATATGTGTATTTAGCAGCGCGTGGCTCGTCAAAACGATGATTGGGTGCGTTGCGCAAGTGCTTAAAAAGCTCACCCTCGGAGGCAATCTCCAGCGCCAAGTAAATGCGCGACTCGTCGTGGAACCAGGTGAGTAGGCGCAGTATATGTGGATGCTTCAATCTCGATTGGATTTCAATTTCACGCAGCACCTGTCGTTGCACATTGCCCTTGCGCAGTTCCTCTTTAAACATGACCTTCATGGCCACCATGTAATGCGAGTGGCGTTCGCGCGCCAAATAGACGCGTCCAAATTTTCCACGGCCAAGTGGAGCACCCATGTCAAAATCACGCGTGGTCCATTCATAACTAAAAATAATATACATTACAATGCTGGCTTACAAAAAAAAAAAAAAACAAGCAAAATACACACGGTTTCCCATAAGCATCATGGGACATCATTTTCAGGCACATTTGCTTAATGGGTTCTTGGTGTTCCTCAGGCACATTACTCATTAAGTGTGGCAAGTCCATGCGATTTGCATGCTTAACGCGTTTGTGCGACATTGTCGACATGTCTAATAAAATGTAATTTGTAACTTTATCAAATCAAAGCGTCTTAATTTTATTAGCGTCGCGCGTTTTTTTCGAATGTTGAAATATTTTACTTTTGTACTCGATGCTATTTGTTGACAGGCAGGTGGCAACGCCGCTCTCAAAAAAGGTGGATGCTATCGATGAGCAAATGACAACTTTGTAGCTATTATCGATATATCAAATTAAATTTTTTTTCGGTTTTATTTAAAAAAAAAAAAAAATAGCACTTCATAAATCATAACTTCAAATTGTTCAACAGAAAAATCAATGCAAGGAAATTAATTTATTTATTCATTTATTTAAAAACCCATTAAGGCCTTCAGCTAAGCTTTGTTTATGATTTCTCTCATAACAACTTACTGTTTGCTGTTTTTAGAAAATGGATTCTCATTGTGCATTGATGACATACAAATGATGCACTACAATTTTGAAAGGATTTTGAAATATTGACTTTCTCGCAAAAAAAAAAACTGCCGATTTTATGTAAAGCCCAAAAAACATGAAAAAATATGTGTAGGTATGCTGTGATTTTTTTTTAGAACTATAAGAAGTTACACTTTATTTAAATGCTAAAATTGTAATTAAAAAAATTAGGAAACGCTTGTTTGTCCCTTATAAAAAAAAAATACGTTAATAAAGTCTTTAACCGAAATATATCGGTGATAGCTTTTTCTATTTGGTCACACTCTAATCGAACAATCGATTTTTGCTATAGTCGACTATGCCAAAACTAGTTTCATCCCTAACTTTTTCCTCTGCCTTATTTTATAATTTAAAAACACTTTTAACTGGGAAAATCTTAATTCAAAACCAATAACCAATACAAAATGGGTAGAAAAAAATTAAATATTAGTGATGAGGAACGACAAATTAGACTTGCCGAACAACGCAAAAGAGCAAGCATAAAACAAAGAGAGCTAGGAAAGAGACGCATTGAAAACTTATCACTAGAACGAGTTGAAAAGTTACGGCAGAGTAAACGAGTAGAAAATTTAACTCCTGAAAAAATTGAAAATGAAAGGAAAAGAAAACGGGAAGCATATAACTATGCGAAATTACAAAAACGTTTGCATATATTAGGCTTACATGAGTCGGATGCGCACAAATCGGTTAACAACGCTGTTCTAAATGATGCGGACTTACAAGCATATTGGACCACAGAGGAGACAAATTCAGAAGCAGCAGTTGGCGACGAGGACATAATTAAATTCGAGCCAAGCGTGGTTGGAGAGGAGGGCGACTCGTAAGTTAAACTGCCATAATGTTCGTTTTAAAATATAATGCAACTATGCACACTGGGCAGCAGATACAACGAGCGATCTTCAGCGCAGCTAGCATTCCCTGACAAATTGGCCTACTTTGTATGCATCGATGGGCATCGCTTGGAAATCATTGAGGGTGAAGGTTTTAAACAACTAATGTATGCCTTGTCTCCCATGAATCGTATGCCTAGTGTCGCAGAACTAGGCGGATGGATCGCTCATTTGGCACAGATAAATCAAAGCTCACAAGAAAAGTTTGTGGACATATCCAGTATAGGCCTTACCTGTAGCATTTCGGACAAGATCGCACAGCACATCGATAAAGAAGCAGCGGCTCACAACACAGAGCTGCGCTTTAAAGGAACAGAATTTGAGAGCAAAACCTATATAAAATCCGAGGCAGACCAGCTCGATCAGCTGACAGCGCTTTCCGTGTCTTATAAGCCTGAAGTCGACTCGTAAGTAGAATTGTTTAAAAGGTTATATAATATATACATATATATTTTTGTTGGTTGTTCCGCAGATGCAACATAGCGAAACTTAAATTTTTTGATAAATTGGCATACTTTGTATGCATGGATAAGCATCCGTTTGAGATCATTGAGGGAGCGGGCTTTAAATATTTAATGCAAGCATTGGCCCCAACGTGTCGTTTGCCTAGGGCCGAAGAACTACATGCGCGCATTGTTCAACTGGCAAAGCGACAGCTAATCCTCATTGCATCAACTATTTCGGACGATGTGAACACAACGTTCGCTATGTAGAATTACTTTGAGTGTACAAAAACGTCAAACGCCAGTTGAATAGAAGAATATGGTGGAAAACTATCCACTGGTTGAAACGTGGCCAGACCTTCTGTATTGAATCTATATTAAAGATATTAAAGTCGAGACACGGTGATAAACTTACTAATTATAATTTAGGCTTGTGATAAAACCTTTACAATTTAGACAAAAGTTGCAATTAATTAATTGTTTATATTTCTAATATTAAAAAAAAATTAATTTTCATTAGGTTATACACTTTAACTACTTCCTTTTTGAAATTAAAAAAACAAAATATTTGGAATTTTTATAGACGGAACCTTATTGTTACTTATTTTATTTTAAGCATACATCAGTCTATGAGAATGAATTATTAAATAAAACTGGTGAATAAAGGTTATACTCTTGTTTCAAGTTTGTAACATCCTACTAAAGCTTGCTATTATTCATATTAGTTTTTAAAAATTAATTTAACTGCAAGAAAGCCAGTACTTATTATACCGTGTTTATAAATTTAAATTTTAAATTATAAAATATTCCTGAATTATATCTGGTATTTTATTTTAATACCAACATGTAGGCTTATTTCTAATGGGCTATATGGTCACACGATTGCCTTATTACTTTCAAACAAAAATAAAGGAAAAGTAAAGCACTAAGAACACATTTTTAAACTATAACTTTCAAGCAATTGTTTAATTAAAATTAACAATAGAATAATAATAAATATTCCAGTGTAAGTAGCTATTCCTTAAAATAACGCAAACTCAAAAAGTAGGGCAGCCGTTTCAACCATTTTCGACCATACGTGCGAGGCATTTAGTTGCAGCAAGGTCACAGGGTTTTATAAATGTGTACAATAATTGAAATAATCTTTGACGTGACGAAAAATTATTGACAGCCAAATTGGCATGATCGTGTCCTTCTTGCCTTCTAAAATACTAGACCCCGGAGACCAAAAAAGTTGACGCGTATAATGCGTACGCAAATAACGTTTGTCTTGATATTTACCACTAATAATCCTTGGCCTACTTAACTGGCTAAACATCGCCTCTTTTATGTACTCATGGACTCCACGACATCATCAATTTAAGCTCTTACAGGCGATGCGACGAAATTAAATTGTCCCAAACTCTCTCTGCAGGAAAACATATGTATGTATATAGAACTGTTTGACTGGACTGGCATACTGACGGATTCGCGATCAGCGCACAGTCCCAGCGGTAGGAGCCAAGGGTCTGAAATTTTACATGAAGTTTCATTTTATGGTGTTGGTAAGAACTTTAAAAGGATTTATAGTTCCTCCCGTAACAAATGGCGGATCAAAGTTAAATCAACTCAAGAAGCAATTTCAAATTTTTGAATAATTCCTCCCCAGCTTCCAAGTAGACGAAGTGGCGGAAGTTATATAGGGAGATTATTTTTTATCAAGTCGGTTTTGATGAATATCGAAATACGATGCATAACGAAGTTTGTATGTGAAGCATGTAAAGCCTTGTTTGAAAAAAATAAGAATACAAATTTTGGAAGTTGGTCACGTGCTACATCGTAAGTATACAAAATCTAGAATTTAATATAAATTATTTTTAATATGCTCACATATTATTTGTATTTAGATGAGCAAACGCGACGATAACAAAAATAAAGAGCGATGCAAAAGATGGAGAGAGGGATTCAAGGAAGATCCATTAAAATTAAAGAGCTTTAAAATGAAAAACAAAGTCAGAATGCAGGAGACCAGAAAGAAATGGAAAGCGTTGGCAGCAAAAAATGAAAAGTTGATTGAAGAGAAAAGAGAAAAAGATCGAATAAGGAAAAGAAAAAGTCGTGAGAAAAAATTGGAAATGAAAAATAAGTTCAAAAAACAAAACATGCCATACAAATGCAAAGAAACATTGGCAAAAGCTGTGAAGAAAGTGGAGGATGCCTTGCCATTGGACTTGCCAAAAAAACTGCAAGTTCTCGAAGTTTTGGCAAAAAAATTTAGACAGCCGGCGGGGCTTTCCTTATCATTCGAATTGAAAGGCGAATTACAAATGGCAGAGGATAATTTTAAGCCTACATTTGAGGTAATTACAACATAAAATTTATAAATTATAATTTATAAATTATAATTTATTAAATTTTAGAAGCTGTAGGAAAAATGTATCTCCCCCAATAAACTGCTACAATACTCCTAGTAGTTTTATTGACGTGATAACGTTTTATAAATCGATGAACGCCGGCTGCACGCACGAAAAAGCGTGACTCACTGAGCCGAGCGTGAAGCGAGAGCGCGGAGCCGGCCTAAGCTTGTGCTGCATTTATCCCTCTTCCACTCCTTTGGCCGATGCGTCCGAGTAGACGACAGACAGCAGCAGCACACAACCTACACGTGAACTGTTTTATCAACTGTTTATAAAGTGAAGTGAAAAGTTAATGCTGTTTCCATTGTTTATTACAACAACAATTGCGTCAAAAAAGATAATTCTTGCTTTTTTAAAGTTTGATCAGCGATATAATCTCATATATTTGTTCTTTGATTATTAAGAAAAGTAGCATCGGTCGGTGAGTGCAGTAATAATAGGTTACGTCACAATTTTGACTAAAAAAGATGGCGTACGTTAGAGTCGGGCGCGGACGACTTTGGAGTACCCTATACCACTTATTGTAATTAAGTCCGATATATTGCTTAAGCACTCTTAAAGACAATTGATTGCCAAATTTGGGTACGATATCTTCAAAAACACACGAAACACAATGAATTTTGTGCAAAAATCATTTTTCGACCGATCGGTCCTATGGGAGCTACATGATACAGTCAACCGATTTTGATCAAATTTGGTACAATGCTGGGTAATCCTAAAAAACCGACAAACACCAAATTTGATTACAATTTCTCAATTGAATTGAATTATTAACCATTTATTTACAACTTATATACATGTGTGATATTTAAGATCTTCCAATCTGCGTTATTCTGTTAAGTTTAGGACGAAGATAGCAAAAGTAGATAATCAAGGGGTGTGTTTCAAGTGTAATTTCAACCATCGATTTGACTTTTTCAAGGCCCTTGATTTCCAAAATATATAATATTTATTAATATCACATATGTATATAAGTTGTAAATAAATTGTTAATAATTCAATTCATAAAAGTATGAAATTTTTCATCAATGTTTTCTTATGACGTTATCACGTAAAATTATCGTCCGTAAACCGACTTTACAGACAAGGGTTTTGTTATGATAAATATGCTGAAATATGTAAATTTTTAAAGTTAATTTTTCGATTTGTTTTTTCAAAGAAACTTTATTTTATATTCCAAATCCAAATAGTTGACGATATTATACATATTTTGAGCTACAAAAAAAATTGCCCTTGTAGAGGGCTACGAGTACATGACTAATTTTCGAAGAGTGGAGTCACGGCTGCAGCTTTTTGACGGCGCCTTTGATCTGAAACATAAAAAAATTGTCCTCTTAATCTATGGACCAAAAGCAAGTCAACCACTAAGGGGTTTTCAAAAATATAAATAAAAAAAAAAATGGCTTAAGTTGGAAAAAAAATTCGTTTTTCGCCAAAAAAAAATCATGAAAAATTAGTTGTATAATAAAAAGTTTTTATTATTTTGACAAAGTGCTAGAAAATGATGTTATAAAGATTGTGCCAAAATTTCAAATCGAGCGGATAAAAATTGACTGAGTAATTCTTAAAGCCATTCGAAAAATGTGATTTGAGAAAACCCTGCCTGACGCTTTTAAGTGGGGGAAAAATTTGTTTTCTTTAAATCACTTCGGGTCATAATTTCTAATATAATTGCCTACCAATTTAGCTAATAAAAAAATCGACTTTTTGAAGATTCTACACAGGTGTTATCACTTAAGTCAATTTAAGCCATGTGCATCTGTTCGTCCATGGAGATCAAAAAAGTTAAAGATGGCAAATCTTGCCAGAAGCTGCGCATTATTCCTATGTTACCACGTGCCCCTTTCATACATTTTTTTAAAAAACATTAAAAAATATCCGTTTAATTTTTTTTTAACATTGTTCCACCAATTCGATTTGTATTACATTCACACCAAATAAAGAACGTACAAAAACGCGTGTTTAAAAAAAATGTTGATTGACATATTTGAGGAACATCCTTAAAAAATAATTTAAAAAAATTTCATATTTAAAAAAAAAAATAAGAAAATATCATAGCAGTACCTTATCCAGCTACACCCTTTGCAAAAACTGTAAATAATATTTGAAAATTAAAAATTAATGTTTTTAACCAGAGTTTTAAAAATATTTATGTTTTAAAACAAGTTAACAAGTTAATCGTAACAAAGTTAAGATTTTGGCGGGCTTTTCAAAAGCATCAGTTTCATGAATTTAATTTAGGATTTCAATTTCATCGTTTTTAATTTACACTTCATTAACATTAATTTGATTAAAGTTTATTTCTAAAATTGCTCATAATTATTTTTAAAACAAAAAATTTAATCATATTAATATTTAATGACATGTATTTTCATCTTGCCCAACGCCAATTTAATACATAATTGCCAGTTATCATATTTTAATTAACAATATATCAAAAAGTACTTACTTTTTCTTGTTAAAATAAGTTTTAAAATTAATTATTAACAATTTCTTTTGCAGAACCGCTTACAATCACACCATGGCAGACCAACCTGACGAACCTATGGATCTCACGGATTTGACACTACCTGCTCGAAAATCGAAGAAACAGAAACAACGTGAGTACAGACAGCGTATAGCAGCATCCAAAACTTCTGCACAGGTGATAGCTGAGAGGATATCGGCTGCCGAAAGAATGCGCGACTTAAGACAACGCAAAGCTGTTTACTCGCTTCTTGTCAGTGGTTCATTAGAATCGACTACTGCATCCTCTTCTCGTTCAGGGGCAAAGTCAAGCGACGTACAAACTGGTACTCAAAGACTGCTCAGACACCAAAAACGTCAAACTTCAGCAGCAAAGCCAGCACAAATCACTGTTCAACCAGGTACTTCTTCTGATCAAATTGAAGTACAACAGGCACAATCTACCTGGATCACCAAATGGGCATTCTCGATCAAGAGATTCAAATCAACTTTTCTGGACAACGATTTTGGCTACGTTTGTTCGGTTTGCGACAGACTATGGTTCAAGAACGACCTCAAACCCATCACTGCGGCACAGCTGAAGGTGATCTCGGAATGGTTCATAAAAAAAAATCGACGACTGTGCAGAGAAGAATATAAAATGGTTTGCAACAATTGCAAAAATTCACTGAGCAAAAAAATGATGCCGCTCCTAGCAAAAGTTAAAGTACTCTCATATCCAGACCAACCACCAGGCCTACCACCGTTGGAACCCATCAGTGAACAATTGACATCGCCACGTCTACCATTAAAGCAAGTGGGTCGTGAGATACGACGTCCTGACAGACGCGGAAACTCTCGCAAACGAGACCTCTTTGCAATAATTCGTCAACTTGGTAAACCAACCGCCTTTCTTACTATAAGCGCCAACGAAATACGCTGGATGAACCTGCTCACTATACTTCTCAAATTGAGCAAAAAATATCCAGGAAAAACAGCAAAAGATCTCAACACTTCTGAGCGCTGTACTTTAGTGAGCGACGATCCTTTTACGTGCTGCATATACTTTTACAGGCTCGTTGGTTCCTTGTTGAAAATGCTGAAATCCAAACAGTATCACAATCCGTTCGGCAAGTATTTCGTTAAAGATTACTTCCTTCGTATTGAGTTCCAGCATGGAGGAAGCCCACGCGCACATATTTTATTGTGGTTGAACGACGACCCACGTGAGACCGTTTCGGAAAATATGCCAAGAACCATTGATCTCGTGGAAAAATTATGTTCGGTTGATCGAGATGATGTGCCAAACAATTCTGTCTACGCCAACCAGATACACAAACATACCTTCACTTGCACAAAGCGAGGCGAGACAACTTGCAGATTCGGGATACCGTACTGGCCTATGCCCACGACCCGTGTACTGGTTCCGATACCTCAATCTGATGGACGCCGCCAAACGCTACAACAGAAGGCCAAGGAAATGCGTACCTATCTCGGTGAACGTCGATACGCATGCATGGATGAGTTTCTTAATGCTAATGGTTTGACTTACGTTTCATACCTCGACATTGTGCGTTCAACGTTGCGCAGACCCACTCTGGTGTTCAGACGAAACTTCGACGAACTTATGACAAACACGTTCAATCCGTACCTTGCCGGCGAAGTCAACTCAAACATCGACATTCAGTTCATCTTGGATGATTACAGCTGCGCAGAGTATGTCGTAGAGTATGTAAATAAATCAGCCCGTGGAATGGGTAACCTACGTCGTGAGGTTACCATGATGCTGCTAAAGCATCCCAACCATGACTACAGAGGCATATTGAAAGCGTTTAGCAAACTGCTTAACGCAGTTGAGATGTCAGCGCAAGAAGCAGCATGGCTTGTACTACGACAACCAATGAGTGAGTCAAGTCGTCAAGTTGTGTACATCCCGACGGTGTGGCCGACAGAAAGACAACGCTGCCGCAAGAGTCGTCAACAAATGGACCGCGAAGGCATCGATGGAGACAGCACTGATGTTTGGACCAAAAACATAATACAGCGATATGAAGAACGACCTGCATCTTTAGAACAAGTGTATTTGGCTGAGTTTGCTTCGTGGTATGCTTACGCTACTGATTTCGTTGACGAAGAAGACTCGGATGACGATGACGATATTGAAGCTGTACCTGAAGCGAGGGCGAAGAGAGCATCAAAAGAATATCGCAGACGACTGGTCGGACGAGTCATACGATACAGACGCCACGATATTGATGAAACTGTCAATTATAAACGTGAGATGGTTCTACTTTACGTACAGTTTCGCAACGAAATGTCAGAGATTATTGATCAAAATAAATTTTTGCAATTATTTGACGACAACAAAGACACGATTATGGAACGTCGTAACCTATTCGAGACGAATTTAAACATTGAAAACGTCATAAAGGAACTTGAAGCGATGATGATTTTGCAAAACGATGATAACAGCAATCAGAAAGAAGGAGATGGTGCCGAGAACGTCGATGATGTTAACCAAATTGTCCCCCGACAAGGATTCTCGATTGTGAAGAAACGCAGCAATATGATGATAAAACAGCAGTATTGCGAGCTTGTAAGAACCACCAGTATACAAATTTTTAAACCCTGTACCGTATGGTACAAAGGGTATATTAAGTTTGTGCAAGCCGAAAATGTATATAACATACAGAAAGCAACGTCGGAGACCCCCCTAAAGTTACCTAAAGTATGATCAGGGTGACTAGAGAAGTTGATATACCCATGTCCGTCTGTCTGTATGTAAGAGCTAGAGCAACCAAATTTTCAGATTAGATGTATTAATATGTCAGGGGAGACAAGTTTATTTTATTTTTTTGATATCGCGGTTATATTATATAGCTCCCATAGGGGTGTTTCAGAGGACCTCAAATAAAACAAAAAGTTTTAGATGGATAATTCGTTTGTTTAAAAAGATATCGTAACCAAACTTAGCACTCAATAGTTTTTTATAGTTCCAAGCACTATACCAAATTTGATCGAAATCGGTTGACTATATCATATGGCTCCCATAATCGGTAAATAAACCAAATTTGGCACTCGGAAGTTTTTTAAAGTTCCCAAGCATTGTACCGAATTTGATTAAAATCGGTTGGCTATATCATATAGCTCACATAGGGCAGATCGGCCAAAAAAACGTTTTTTGCACAAAATTCGTTGTGTTTCGTTTGTTTATAAAGATATCGTAACCAAATTCGGCATTTGGAATTTTTTGGAGTACCCAAGCACTGTACCAAATTTGATCAAAGTCGCTTGACTATATCATATAGCTTCCATAGGGCCGATCGGTCAAAAAAATTCGTCTGTTTTTGGTTGTTTATGAAGGTATCTTAACCTAAATTGGCAATCAAATGTCTTTTAGTGTTCTTAAGCAACAGAATTTTATTGCAAGCTAGTAGTACAGGGTATCCCAAAATCGTCCGCGCCCGACTTTAATGTCTTTAACTATCGTCCGTAAACCGACTTTAGAGACAACCAATTTTTAAAAAAACAAGGGAAAACATGTGTGCCGAACCAAAAGTGAATAAAAAAAATTAAAAACAATATAGATTGGGTCCATACTTCAATCGAAACTCGTTTTGAGGGCTAAATGAAGGAAATGTAATAAATATAAAATAAAAAAGGATATATTAATAACAAAAACAATTAATTTTTGGCTTCTGTTTTTAAAGTTGCTGTAAGTTTTAATGTTTTAATGTTTTGTGTTTTGTTTTTTAGACTTCTGAAATCTGCGGAATCCATACAAATTTAAAAATGGACGAAGCCCATGAGCTAACTGGGAAAAATGTGCCCCTTACTATGATTAAAAATGAGAGCGAAGAGGAATGTCAACACGATCGGGAAAGAATTCGTACAAGATCATGTTTGCGTGAAAACGAAGTTGATGAGGTTGCTGTACAAAATGAGCCCCTTACTATGCTAGACTCAGATTTCATCTTAGAGGATGCCACCTACTTCTCAGCTGCACAAGAAAACGAAAACTCGTCAATGGGAGCTTTATTCTTAGAGGATGACATTAAAGTCGAACCAAGCATTGTTGAAGACCATGAGCCGTATAGTGGGATTTAAGCTCTTAAAAACTTTCTCAAAATCTGTCATGCAAAAAACATTGACTTTAGCATTTAATTTTCCAAATAAGTTACATATTTGTTCCTGAAATAAATTTAAAAGCAACGTAAACAAGAAAATTAAGGTTTTGTACGGCTTAATTTGCTCCGACTAAACATATATTATTTGGCTCAAGTCCTCGCTTTTTTCGCAGATGACCAAATGTGCTTCTTTTTTCGTAATTTTCCATCACTTTCTCGAGCATAGCTCTTGGTATCGCCGCTATTTCACGTTCTATGTTTGCTTTAAATTGAGCCAAAGTCCGTGGCTTGATGTACACTTTATATTTCAAAAATCCCCACAAATAAAAGTCGAGCGGCGTCAGATCGGGACGAATGCCGTGGCCGGTCAAAATCGCCATTTTTGGATATCAAACGAACAGGTAAAAATGATCTCAATAAATCCATCCTGTTGGAGCCATAAGTAACGCATTCGCTTTCTACGCATTCTGTCATGGATTACGCGTTGGAAAGTCGAGTCGATTTTTCCGGAGACCATTGAAGACTAGCCTAGTACGGCAGCGATATTTTCATCGAAACAACTTGATCTTGGTTTATTTAGACGCCTAACATTAGTGAGCCTACCGCTCGATATAAATTTTTTGTACAAACGCCTTATGGCGTTTTTTGCGGGAACTCTTTTGATCTTATTTTTTAAACGAAGCGCACGTTGAGTAGCTACGATTTAGAAAATTTTTTGGATGTATAGCACAACAACTTCATCGCGTTCAGGTGAAGTGTAGTTATCCATGGTAAATAACTTCTTTAAATAATGCATCAACTGTGGTATGATCGATTTGACAACGAATGCCAAAATGATTAAGAGTTAATATGGGTCACATGAAGATGGGCCACTTTTATTTTTGCATCAGTATTCGTTAATGTTTAATATATTTAATTATTAAATTACAATATATTCGTTAACCATTTCCAGAATTGTGTCTGGTATTTTTTTTAAAGACCAACATGTAGGTATTTCTCTAATACACTATATGGTCACTCGATTACCCTATTGTTTGCAAACAACAATAAAGAAAAAAGTAAAACTGTAAGGACTCCATTTAAAAACATAATTTTTAAGTAGTGACATATTTAAATAATAAAATAATAATACATTTAACTTCGTAAGTAGCATATGCAGCACTTCCTTAAAAGAATGCTAAGCGCTAAAGCCGTTCTTTGCAAGAGCAGCAGTTGCATCAAAGGGCAAAGTTTTATAAATGAATGCAATCATTCCGAAAATATATGGCGGACCAAAGATTGATTTGCCATTAATCAGTTAAACACGGTCTCTTTAAGTTAAATTTTTACCTTTGTGTACTCTGTCCCTAGGGTTACTTCATAAAATATCAGAATGTTCCTAAGAGCAGATCTTATAGCCAATAATTTTTGTATGGTCATTGCTTTCCGTTTCTTTTTAAAGTTTTACTTTTTTTTTAGTGCTCTAAGTCTATGACATCCATAAAAATTTGAAATGGGTTTGGGACGACAAACAAGAAGTGCCAAACGTTCGAAGCAGAAAAGAGCTAAAGAGACTGCCGAGGAAAAGGAACGACGTAAAGAAGCCGATAGAGAACGTGGACGTTGGATTCGTGAAAATGAGAGTGAAGAAAAGCGTCAAATGCGTAGAAAATTTGCACGTGAAAGTGTTCGTAAGAGAAGAGCTTCGTTAAAAAAGAAACGTGTTGCAGCAGAACGACATGGAAAAGAAATTCATGAGGTTGTTGTCCTCAACGAGCCACTTGGAATGATTGACTCACATGCACCGGTTCATTTCTTAGCTGCACAAGCAAACGAAGACGTTAAACGTGTTTTACTTAACGAGGCCGTTGCACGTGCAAGCTGCACAATGGAGACACTGTCAACTGAAGGCTTAATCTTAGAGGATGCCATTAAAGTCGAACCCAGCATTGTTGAAGATGATGAGGCGTATAGTTAGATTTAAGCTATTTAAAAACTCTTCAAGATCTGTGATGAGGATAAAAAGCATTAAATTTAGCAAATGCATTTTTCGACAAATTTGCTGCAAATTTAACAGCAACTTATATGGTATTTACGAATACCGAATAACGATAATAAAACAGTAAGATTAAAAAACTTCTGTTTGCTATTCTGAACGTTGTAAATGTTTAATATTTTAGGCAAGAAGCCAAAAGCTTTCAATGTTTCTGCAAGGAATTAGACATAAATATGATGCACTCAATAAAAATGGGTCAAAGAATTGTTTATGTTGCAGGCCCGGCTTGATGTATAAAAATGGAAAACAGAAAAACGAATTTTTTTAACATTTTATTATACAGATCTACACATACAATTTGTGTTGTTCAAGAGAACAAATATTTTCCACTCTGTTTTCTTAGTTTTGACGATGACATGTATGGCGGGCCGACCCCAATTGCTTCGATAGTATCGATAGTTTCATTTTACGGATACTATCGATGGTTTTGTTCAATATATCGTTAGTATTCTTATGTATGTAAAAAACATTTTTGACAAATCAACGGACAAAAAATTGGCAACATGTCAAAAAGAATACAAAATCAGTGGTAACACGTCGAACCTTTTTGACCCTCCGACGCTTTTAGAGTCACCAAATCCGATGGGGACCATAAATAATGTAAGTCAAATTTTTATAAAAATTCTTCGCATAAAAAACCAAAATCGATGCAGCATTAGCCTTAATGATTGCCACAGACGTCCAGCAGCATTTCCGGATAGTAGACGACTTTGGCTTCCGAAATTTCGAATTTCATAAAATTCGTGTTGCAAAAAACTGAAAAAATATATCTACAAATTAGGTAGCAGCAATATTTAACATTCCACATTATTTGGTCAGTCAAAATTTAAGCCAAAATGCAAATCCATTGATCCATTGGAAGTTTAGTATAAACAATAAAAAAATGTAACTAAAAATTATTCTACATTCAGTGTATCCGACAGTGTTGTGCTACAAAACTTAGTCAACAAATGTTTATGCACTCCTGACACTTCTACTGAAAGTGAGAGGATGGATGTTCAGTTGAAGTGGCCATATAGTTTTTGAAATAAGAACCCGACTGAAACCTAGAAATGTCGACATGTTGGTCTTCTGCCACAAAAACAATGAATCTTGAATGGACACTTATTGGTTTTTTAAGATGTAATTTTAAAAGCATCTCTTTTTACAATGTTATGAATAAAACGTTTCTGGTTAAAACTTTGAAATACTCCTTTTGTGCGTATTAGAATTTTCCCCACTTGCTCTATGGTACTTATTTAAAGTTCGATAGTACTATCAATAGTATCGATAGTTTCCACTATCGAAGTCTAAACTATCGAAGGGTGGCACTATCGATAGTACCCCACCTCTAATTTGTTGGCATCTTCAGACAGTATTTTTACTTTACTTTTAATACCAGCCTACAGTATTTTTTCTTTAAATGAAGTGTTTGGTCACATCAATTTTCATTTACTTGTCAGTCTTTAATAAAGAAAAAAGTTGTACTGTGAAAAAGTAATTTTAAAATTGAAATTTATTGCATTAAAGCAGAGCAAGTAAATTTTTAAAACAGTGTTTTGTTTGCAAAAAAGTGTGCACGTTTAATTTTCAACAATTAATTTTATTGCCACATCGCAATTATACGCTTTAAAGACAGGAAATTCAACAAAGCCAGAAATAGGCCATATACTTGGGTAAGGCAAAAAACAAAATGGCGTCCGCATGCCAGCGCATGTAATCACCACTGACACGCATATTAATTTGCGTCTAACAAATTTCTTTGTTTTTTTTTTTTGTAATGCAAATTTTTAGATACGCAAATAAAAGCAAAAAAGGTAAGTTCAGGTATTAAGTACAACGAGGCTACAACGTAAGTGGAGTTTTCTACGTCGCCTTAAAACCCAACTACGTCATCTGCGTGCAACTACAAGGGCAGCCTTAAGAACGCTCAACGGGTTTTCTTTTTAATCACGGTTGACTTACAATGTCGGACGCCATGAGCGCACCGCCTCCACTTATACCCCAGCTGAAGGAAATGCAACAGCAGCAGCAACAAGGTCAACAGCAGCAGGCCAATGCATCTGCTCAGCAATGGAATAATTTTGCTTGGTATGCTAATCAAAATGCAGCTGCCTACCAGCAATATCAGCAGTACTATCAGTACTATATGCGATACCAGCAACAACAAAACCAAAATCAGCAGGTAACATCGACTGTAACACCGTCGAATGCACCACCCGGATTTAGTAGTGCTGTAGCACCGCCATTGCCTGCAGGCCCGCCGCCACCTCCGCCACCTGGACAGCCAGGTAGCGGCAATAACAATAAACAACATCAGCAACAACAACAGCAGCAGCAGCATCAGCAGGCACAGCAGCAAAAGAATTTTGGTGGCATACGCTTCAATTTGAACCTGAATCAAAAGAGGCTGGCCAATGCGCCCAATCCGTTGCAGGGCACGCCGCAGCAAATGGCCATGGCCGGCTTGTACAACAACAACGTTGGCATGAATAACAACACCAACAACAACATGAACAACAATTTGAATAGCAATATAAACAACAATATGAACAACAACATGAATAACAACATAAATAATATGAGCAAAAAAAAGCGCAAGCGCCATAACAAAAACAAACAACAAGCTAACAATTTTGAGCCAATCAATAATACAGTTTATAATGGTACAGGCAATCCCTTTGCCGTACCAACTCCACCACCTTTAATGAGTCAAAATGTAGTACCTGTGCCTGATCTAAGCAAGCCACCGCCACCCTTGCCTCAAGCAGATCCTATTGTTTTGCCAGCTGCTCAACAACAAATTCAACCACAACAACAACAGCAGCAGCTCCAACAAACCCAACAGGTAGCGGCGACGACAACGGCCACAAACTTTAAACGCCCCAATAGCTTTCAGATGACTGCAAATGATTCTTGGCCACCCTCTTTAAATGAATATGTGGCACGCTGTTATTCCAAATGTAGTACAGATTTGGACAAAGATCAAATAGACATATGCTTAAAGGGCAAAATCATGGCGGCCGCAAATCGTAATGAACTCTGGACACGTGACTGGGAAAATGAGCCCATGCCTACAGTTTATAGCGAACGCGATGCCATTGAAGTGGTTCTTAGCAATGTAACACCACCGCAGCCACAGCGTAGTAATTATTATAACAAGAAACAGCAGCAACTACAACAACAACAGAAACAATCAAACAATATGAGTCCACAGCAGGTTGAGAAGCAAACGAAAGCCTCCATAGTACAATCTCTAAAGCAAAAGGCGAATGCCTTTAGCAAAATGGGCAATTCTAGCTTTGGACATCAACAGACACGTTACTCCAGATCCCGTTCGCGGTAAGTCCATATCACAAATTAAATTTTGAGAATTTTTGTTATTAAAACTAGCTTAAATAATAACGAAGAGTCGTAAGTTTTAAAGCTTAGTAGCAAAATTAATATCCTTTTTTATTACTTTATATATACTATATTATTATTTATATTATTTTCTTTTCCACAGTTCACCCAATTCGTCGAGTTCGTCCGTTTCCAAATATAGCAATAGAAAACGTTATTCACGTTCGCGTTCCCGTACCCGCTCCCGCTCACGCAGCAGCAGTGACAACAGTCCTCCTTCGCGAAAAATTCAACGTAAATCTAGTTCTCTTGAACGCGTAGCAAATGAATTTATACCACTTCACTCCAATCTCTCTAAGAAGCAACAAAAGTTGTTATTAAAGAAAAACAAACGAGCAGCTGCAGTACAAGCTGCGACTGCTTCAAGTAAAAAGAAGCCACATTTCTATTCGTCTTCGGTGGGTGGAGCCGTTGATGATGACACAGCGCGTTTGCAACAGCGTGCGGCACGTTTCTCACAGCAGGGCTCAGGAGGCTCTGCTAAGAAATCTGTCGTCGCCATTGCAAGCTCACCGTTTGGTCTCACCACGGCCAAGTACCAAGGCGGTAATAACAACAGCAACAAAAAGAAATACCAAGCCCGCCATTCAATGTTCTACGAGGATACGGAGCCAACTGGTGCCGGTTTAGATTTACTTGATTTGCATATTGTAGGCACATGTAGGGATTTAGAAAAATCATTTTTACGTCTCACCAAAGCACCGATGCCCTCGGAGGTACGACCTGTTGAGGTACTCACCCATTCACTGGCAAACGTAAAGGCCAAGTGGCGGGAAAATCATGACTATCATTACGCGTGTGATCAGTTGAAATCTATACGCCAAGATTTGACGGTAAATGGAAGCACAAAAATCAAGTTCAAAACATCAACTAATTTTCATATATTTACTTTCTAGGTCCAAGGTATACGCGATAATTTCACTGTTGAGGTCTATGAAACGCATGCACGTATTGCCATGGAAAAGGGCGATCATGAGGAATTCAATCAATGTCAAACTCAATTGAAGATGCTTTACTTGGAGCTGGGCAACAGCAGCAACTCGCTGGAGTTTACAGCCTATCGCATACTCTACTATATTTTCACAAAGAATACCTTGGGTAAGCATCATATTTTGTTTTTTTTATAGTTTTGTCATTTACTTTTTCTTTCATAGACATAACAACTGTTTTGCGTTCGATTACAACTGATCAACGCGAAGATCCAACCATTGCACATGCCTTAAAGTTTCGTTCTGCTTGGTCCTTGGGCAACTATTGTAAATTGTTTGAATTATATAAAAAAGCGCCGCTCATGTCTGGCCATATGATTGAATGGTTCATAGAACGAGAGCGCAAATCTGCACTACGCACCATTATCAAATCGTAAGTAGTTTATTATCTAATCATGTGAAATCAAAATATTGCGATGATTTTCTTCCACTTGAAATAATTTCCAAACGTATTTTTTTTTCTTACAGTTATCGGCCCAATATTAGCATCGATTACGTTATTAAAACTTTGGCTTTCGATAGCTTTGAAAATTGCAAAGAATGGCTTGATACTTTCAATTTACCTTATGCTGCTAATGACACACAAATTGATTGCAAGAATGCGAACACGACTGCTATATAAAGCACCAACCTTGTGCTGCCTATTTAGGCTACAACATAGTGGAGTGCAGGGAGTGTGCTCCTTAAAAAACAATGTTCGATTTCTTTTCAATTGTCGCCTTTTCAGGTGCTCATATAGAGATCGAAAAGCGCGCAATATCTTATTTCAATCAATTTTCGAAAAATGTCAATGATTTGTGCGCGTGCCCCTTTTGAACATTTTTGCAGTGACTTTTTTTTTTTTGAAAGCACATTAACATTCTCTATAGTCAACTAAACCAGAAATACAACCATTAATGCGCCGATTCACAAAGCCAATTTGGATAATCTACAGTCCCAAATATTAATGAAACAACGGCATAATCTTAAAAATCAATGAAACCTAAAATTAATCAATCAATACTTCGGCATTTATTAGGATAATTTTCAATCACCACATCTACTTCGGTCAAAAACATTTTACCCTAATTCCTTGAGAAAATTTACGCGTGTAAAATCTAAGTTTTCCCTTAACACTACACTTTTTTTAAACCATTAATTCTACAAATCGCTGAGATATTTTCAAACGATGTCTGCAATTAATAGCTAGAGGAGAGATACTTTTTTGAGACCTATGCAGTATGCAAACACACATTAATCAGCGAGAACTCCAGCAATCTTTAACTTTTGAATTTGAGCTGATTAACGCCGAATTGAAAATTTTAACAGATACATCTTTCTACAGAACAATTAAGGATCCCAGGATCATTGCGATCAGGAACATATGTCTGGCCCGGTTGGATTAATCGCACATTTATTAGCGAGTATTCCAGCAATGTTTGACTTTGGAATTTGAGCTGATTAACGCCGAATTGAACATTTTGACAGATGCATTTTTCTACAGAACAATTAAGGATCCCAGGATCATTGCGATCAGGAACATATGTTTGGCCAGGTTGGATTAATCGCACATTAATCAGCGAGTACTCCAGCAATGTTTGACTTTGGAATTTGAGCTAATTTACGCCGAATTGAAGATTTTAACAGATACATCTTTCTACAGAAAAATTGAGGATCCCAGGATCATTGCGATCAGGAACATATGTTTGGCCCGGTTGGATTAATCGCACATTAATCAGCGGTATTCCGATGTTTGACTTTGGATTTGAGCTGTTTCGCCATTGGTTTTCCAGATACATCTTTCTACAGAACAATTGAGGATCCCAGGATCATTGCGATCAGGAACCTTTGTCTGGCCCGGCTGGATTGTGAGAGGCATCAAAGATTATATAGCGTTGTTCTCGAGCACAAATCGTAGATTCAGATGGAGCTGTATTAGTGAGTAAAGCTATTAAAGCTCTCACGGAAAGTGTGTAACATGTGAAAATGAAAATTCGCCACTGAATTGAAATTGCGAGCTAACATCAAGTTTTACGCTCAGCAAAAATGATTCCCAGGATCATCGTGATCAGGATAATTTTGTCAAAGGTTTAGCTGGAAATTGTATTTGGCAAAACGTCGATCGGTTGAAAGTAGTATGAAGCACACGCTGGATATTGTTTTGTATTAGTCGAGTTGGAAAACTTGTACATCTGACAGTCGACTTTAAATTGAATTATTTCGCCTCTAGCTTCGAATTTAGGTGCAGGCATCGATGCAAAGATCCCTAGTTCTTCAGCAAAAATGTAATGCCCCCAAAAATACAAAAATTAACAGACTTTATTTCAAGAATTAATATGTGTGCATCAAGAAACCGAATAACTGCAGTGTCAAAAAGTGAAATATAAATATCTAAAAACAGTCATAATGCAAATGAAAAACCCAATATAACACAAAACACCCCAAATAACAAACTATTTTGTATAATACACCAAAAAATTAAAACTAAACATTAACAAACAAAAAAAAAAAAAAGAAAACAACAAACAAAATTGAAGCTATTTTTTCTTCAAAATTTCCATGGCGTACGCGCCTTAAAATATTTGTTTGTTTAAATATTTTTTTAAATTTTAATTATTTGTAAGACCTAGTTTTAATGTCTAATTGTTATTTATTTAAAATTATTGAAAAGGTTTATACTAATGTCTTGTCTCTCTATTGTATACCTGCTGTATATAAACATCAACATCCACAAATCATCGCCAGAAAATCCACCATATAAACAAATCGCCACAAACCGGATTGAAGCCACGCATGCAGCATTAGACAAAATGCTACAACAATTTTCATTATCATCAGCTTACTTGATGGAGCGGAATCTACACTTGGAACGCGTCTCCTGTAGCAGCAGAGACTGGCATCTTCAGCCCTTATGCCCTTGGGACTTGTAAGCTTGTTTTTAATACCATTTTAAAATGTCACTAAAAATGTGTATGCTACACATAAATTCATTTAAAATAAAATATTACTAAAAACTAATTATTAAGCATAGAAATTTAGCATAGTTTAAAAAACAATTCCTTCTAAATTGGCTAATTGTAGTTAATTTTAATAGCGGGGGTTATTGATATCAAATTTATGTAGCTTATAAATAGTAACTAAAAAAATTATTACCCACAATTTTATTATATTAGGTTTACAAAAATTTTTTTTCATTTAAGTTAATTTTAAATTAATTGTTATTCTCAATTTTTATGAAGGTTGAAAAAATTATGATAAACCCAAAGCAGTTTTTAAATATGCTGCGTACTTTTTCGCAGTTTGCAACGAAATTGCGTGAAAATTCCTTAATAAAACTTAATAAAAGGAGCGTGCTTTAAAACAAAAATGTCTTGGAACTTAATTCATGGGAGGAGCTTGCTGGAATAGATTATTATTTGCTAAAACATGCGACATTTTTTGGGGTCGCTGAATCCGAATACAAAATTCGAAAAACCGCAGCAGTCGCAGGAAGTTTTATGCCACCCGCCAAATTTTCCAGATATTGCGCCGTCCTGTTACTGCTTTTTCTCTTCGATGGTACATTGTCTAGCGGCTAGGCAGTTCAGCTTCTATGGATTGATACGTGGATAGCATTGAAAGATGGGGATCAAGTCATAGCTAGTGATGGGAAATATTTTGACTGAATCATTTGTAGCCATTTTTTTAGATGAGTGGTAGTCGGCATGCTTATATGCTCTTAGCCGACATTGACCTGCTCCAACCAACTGTTGCTTGCGCCCAGCATCAAAACAAACTTTCCAGTCACACGGCAAACAAAAGCTTAGCCAGTACACAAACCCAACGCACTTGTTTATGTATGCGTGCGCAAGCTTTACACCAACAAGTAAAGGACTCTTTAACAAAAACTGACTTTGTTTGAGCCCCTTGGGCGTCTGATGCTGTCCGTGTGCCGCTCCTGTTACGCTTTAGTATTTAAGGATGCTGCGTTGCTATCTTAGCTTCAGTTGACGCGCGGCGCTTGACTTCGTTGGATCGAGCTGAAAAACTAAAATGGAAAACCAAATGTGGACTATGAATATCAAAAAGCAATAAATTTTTAGAGCAAAGCTTTAAACTTATTTATTGTAAGCAGTGTTTGGTGATAAAAGTGTAGATATAAATAAATAGCTATAAAATAAAATTAAATAAAATATTTATTAAAGTGATTTCAATGCTAAAAATATTTCAATTGTTAAAGAATAAAAATTCATAAACAATATTGTGCTAGCTATAATTTTAAACAAAAAAAAAAAAACAGTTTATTAAATATGAAAAAAATGTACTAGGCATTATTGTGAACTTGTTAAATTAAAATTTAATAAAAGTGTGTAAACGAATTTGTGTGCTTCGAAACCAAAAAATTAATGTGTTTAAGGCAAAGGTAATTTATGTTTAGTGATCATTGGTGTGTTTTATGTAAGAAAATTATTTTTAAATTTAAAATGCTTTTCTGAGCATTTGTTGATAAACATTTGTAGGCAAGTTTACTTTAAGTTCAAGAACGTTAAGCAGAAGTTACACGGTCTGTGTTTTAATACAAGTTTTTCTTAAAGTGTAACAAGCTCGATTTGTGGCTGCAAATATTTTTATTGGGCGGTTTTTGATAAATCTTTCTTAAGGCCCATACACAGCATTCAAAAATTTCGCTAAAAATCCCTCTATATTTTTAACATGAGGTTTTGTCATTCCGTGCGAAATTTTTGGGTCTTTAACTTGGAAACCAATAGATTTGGAATTTGATGATTGTAAAGCATAAGCCCTATTTTCCTTGTAGAAATTCAATGGATTAAATAAATAAAGCATTAGCTTGGTAAAAAATTTAAGAAAAGCAAAGATCCTCTGAAATATCATAAAAATTAAAAATCAAATTTTTAATTGGTAGTTACGAGCTATAATTACAAGTATAAACATATATTTATAAAATTTATTCTAAAAAAACCTCTGAAATACATAAAAAAAATTATTTTTGTTAGTAGTTACGTTTTCGTTGTTTTTTTTACATTTATTCTAAAATATTAAAAAAAAAGTTTTGTGCTATATAAAGAACATCTAAAATATTAACAGAATATTAAGAAATAAAAATATTTTTTCAACATGAAGTCAAAATAATTCGATAAAAACTTAAAATATCATAATATTCGATTAATAGGTTTCCAGCTTATTAAATTTGTAAATGATGAATAAATAAATATAAATAACTCAAATATACACCAGAATAAAATAAATAATTTTTAACATCAAGCTAAAATAATTCCATTATTCGAATAATAATTGTTAAATTCATAATATGCAATAAATAAGTTAGTAGCTTATTTAATTTCTAAATAATAAATAAAAAAAAAAATGAATTAAAACTAAACACCAATAATAATTTGCTGGCTTGTTTTTGACCGGTTTTTAAAATCAAGTAAAAATTGTTTTAAAAGGTTATGTAATTTTTTAAAAGTGTTCCAATCAATTAATTATTTATATTTCTGTCTTTTTTTAAGCCGATTACACTAGTTTACAAATTCAAGGGTCATCGAGTGAACCTTTGTAAAAAAGTGTTTTTTAGGGTAATTTGGGGTCGAGAAACACGAAAATGGCAACCTTTTTTTTTTTCTTAAGCACCGTTTTCGAGATATTTTCGAAAAACATGTTTTTGAGCACTTATTTCAGCTATTTTTCAATATCTCGTGCATCGACATGAAAGACAATTAGATCGAAAGGTATTGATTTTTTTGTGATATGTAATTATGTACAAATTAATTCAAAATTATAGAAGTTACAAGCAACCAAAGTCGAAAAAAAGTGTAATTTTCGACCAATTTTCAAAATTACAAATTTTAGGATTGCTTTTTATTAACAAAAAAAAAATATTTTTTTTTTTATATGTTAAGCCTTAATCTGAAAGAGAATTCTTTTCGAACATTTCGTTTTTCGAAAATATCTCGAAAACGGTGCTTAAGAAAAAAAAAAGGTTGCCAAACAAAAAAAACACTTTTTTACGAAGGTTCATTTTGCGTGTAAACTAGTGTTATTCAAATCTAGTAGAATTTAATTAACAAGGACAGACAAATTTTTTAAATGTGATTAAAAATTGTTTATTTTATTTTTGGTGCTGACTGCAAACAGTCACATCAAGTACTGCAACAAAGTGTAAAAAAAATTTTTTTTGTTTTGTTAAATTTATTTAATTTAAAATATATTTATCTATAATAAACTAGTTGCAAATTCAACTCTATTAAAGAATTTTGACTTATTTTAAAATTTACCTCTAGTTCTTGTGGAAATTTAACTACAAACGCCACAATACATGGAATATGTAAAAAATCTTAGTACAAGATTTTTCTACATTTAATTCAAATTTAATTTTAAAATCAATTTTATAAAATTTTGAAAGCATACTTATAACTTTACATCTCTTAATGCAAGTTTAGTAGCAATGAACAGTGGGCTAAATTGCCAAATTTTTGGCAAAAAATTCGATAAGTGCTTGGGTTGAGCGCAAACTTGTTGAGTTTAATAAAAATAACACGCAAAATATTAGCACAAGATTTTTGAACCATTTGGCAGCTTATATTTTTACAGCCCTATATAAGGCTACATTGCGTATACGTAGTTTTTTTTAGTAGCTTCATTATTTTTGATTGCATACTCAAACATTTGAAACCAAATGCGTTTTCAACATTAAACATTGCTATAATAAAGTTTCATAATATTTATTTATATTATTATAATACAGCTGGCGTATTAAATCATTAAAAAAGCTAATTTTTTGGCATTGACTAAGAGTTTTCTTGATATAGCCAGTATGTGTTAGATTTATTTAGTTACATACGTTTTTTCATCAGTAAGCCTTACACCATGAGTTTTAAATAACACTTCAAAGAATATTTTAAGATGTTTATTTATTGTGCAAAAGTTAGTTTTTGCTCCAAAAAACACACGTGCCTTTTTT